>VDFB02000008.1:322233853-322352156 GCA_007258455.2 Sequoia sempervirens | reverse complement strand
ACTTTGACCTCCTTGTCCTTTTTTGCTTGCCATCAAATCTTTTGTTCAGCTTCTCTTCCACCTTCAGAGCAAACTGATACACATCCTCAATGGTGGTCATTCTGACTAGGCTTAACTCCTCCTGAATGCTCGGTCGTAACCCATTAAGATATTGGGCTACCTTCTCCTTATTTGCCTCTGTGTGGCTTGTTATGATGATTATCTTGTGAAAATCTTCAGTATATTCTTTCACAGATCTACTTCCTTGCTTCAACCCTTGCAATTTCTTCAACAGATCTAACTCATAGTCCACTGGTATGAACTGCTTCTTCAGTTTCTCTACCATGCGATCCCATCTGATGATATTTCCTTTTCCTCTTTAATTTCTTTCCAACTGGACTTCTTTCCTCCAAATACTAGCATGGCCATTCAACTTCATTTTTGCAAACTTAACCCGATCTGGGTCCTCTATTTTCTCATACTCAAAATATTCTTCTAGCTCGTTGATCCAGTCGATCAACTCTTCTGGGTTCAAACTTCTGGAATAACTGGGGATTTTTGCTTTGGGTCTTTTCTCGATCTTCAAAATGGCCCTTATTAGCCGCATTTGGTCTTGATCAATTGATTCTTCTTCCTCTTCTACATTTGAACCTTCTTCCTCTCTCCTTTATCCTCATTTTCCTCCCTTAGGTTTAACTCTCTTCTCAACTGCTCTTGTAACACATCAATCTGTCTTTGGAGGGCTGCTAGTGCATCTCTTCCACCAACATTTCTGCCGCTCGACCACCTCTGGCACCACCACACCTACCAGGCATCACTCTTGGAGGCATCTTTCTTGAACTCGACCCACAACCACAGTCCTGGTGTGAATTGCCTCACGATCAGCGATTTGTCCACACGCTCAAAAAAACCCACTCTGATACCACTTGATGAGGGCATAGCCCGAGACTTAGAAAATAACCCACAAACAAGAAAATAATTTTATTATTCAGAAAATGGAGCTTCTTACATGCAAAGGATCTCAAATCTCCAAGTTCTACAACACATGCAAGTTACATAAAGCTACAGAATCACCCTTTCGCAATATGTGAGCTTGTCCCTAAAAAGTTACCCAAAAATTAGAAACCGCCCATAAATAGAGCTCCTCTTTAGTTTTGGATCCAAAACAACATTCAAATTTGAGTTTAGGTGGTTTGGCACTGAAAAATTACAACTTGAAGTTCAAATTTCAAAAGAACATTTGCAATTGTATCTTCTAGAAGGTGCGCCAACTTCCCGGGGCCATAACTTTTGATCCGGGACTCCGATTCGTGAACTGTTTGAACCGTTGGAAAGGTTTCAAAATCAATAACACATTCAAAATTTGCTATGCCAATTTTGGCAAGTTTCAGGGCCAATCCGGGAACTCTAAGTGCTTCAAATCTAACTCGAAAGATTTTCAGGTGCAAATATGGGAAACTAAAACTGCAATATCTTTCAACCCAAGAATAGAAAATAAAAACCATAAATTGAAAATTTCATTATGACGAAAAGGGTATCCAAAAATGTAAAAATATCTAAAAACTGAGAAACTTGAAATTTAACTATTTTTGGGTGATGCAAGATTGCCCTTACACCACTGAATGCTCCTGCATCAACTCCAAACAAAAATCTGCAAAAACCTAGATATGACTCAATGATAATGGATAAAATTCAAGAGATATTTGAGCATGGTAACTTTGCTTAGATTGTGGATGATGAAATGAGGATATGAGCTCTTTATTTATAAAATTCCAAGATGGATGAATGTCCCAATTTGAGCAATGTGGGACTAACATTCATCCAATGGCATGATGCCACTTGTCAAGCTATGAATGGATGAAGGATGTGCAAGATTTGGGGTTTGTGCCAATAAATGCATAATTTTGAATTTCAAATTTGTTGAAATGACATGTAAGAGGGAAGGGAAAATGCAATAAATGCCACTTGGCTCAAGGCAAAGGACATGTAAGATGAATTTATTGCCTTGTTGGATGTACATGTTGACTTGGAATTTTTGAATTCAAATTGAGAGAATATTCTAAAAGATGCCTTGTGAGAAAATAGAGATTTAATAAATGAATTAAATCTATTTTCATGTGCATCTTGCATTATCTAGAGGATGGGACATGAGATGAGATTAAATTAATCAAGGGTTAATTAATTTAATGAGAGAGATTAGATGATGTGACCTATTTGATTCAAATTTATGGATTTATTTTAAATCAAATAAGAGAGGAATATGACAAGAGATTAATTAAATAAGGATTTTGATTTATTTAATTAAAAGAGATGGTGTTAGATTAAATCAAATAAGGTTTTAATTTATTTAATTTAATAAACAAACTTTAGAAATTTAATCAAATAAAATTGATTATTTAATTAAATAGGGATAATTAGATCAGATGAATTGATTTAATTAACAAAAGAGATTGACTTAATTAGATAAAATGATTTATTCAATTAAGAGAGGACTATTGATGAATTTAATCAGATAGGGGAATTTGATTAAATGGTTAGACTGAGGGATGATTTAGGAAGAAACGACGTTAGTAAGTCAGGATCAGATGCACCATGTCAATCGGTATATTTTACGTGTCTACACTTATCTATCTTCTCATTATTTCTTTAGATCCTTCTAAAGCTATCAGGAGTTAATTGCTTCAAGTGTCTAGAGCTCTCTGCTGTAAGTGTCCATAAAGCTCTTTATTGTCATGAATTATTCAATAATGTATTCACCTGCATTATAGCATCTTATACAAACTTATGAAGTGATATTAGAAACAATTTGGATCACATAGATTACCAAAAATAAACCAAACATTTACTTTATATTCTACTTTAAACAAGCTCAATAACTTTCAATCATTACTCAAATCCACTTTAACACTAATGCATTAGGAAGAAATAGATGATTTTCTTTGATAAAATATGAGACAATTTATGGTCTCATCATATGCCACCTCATGAAACCACTATCTTGTCTCTTTTTGAGTAGGTTATGCCACCTATTTGATATTTTTCAAGTAGGCATAACTCCCACTTAATTTGGTTATTTGGGAGTTATTACCTCTCTTGGAATTATATGCCGATATCATGCTATATAATCAACACTTACCTGTCCCTCCTATCTAGTCCAGATGAGCTCATATTAGCTCAATCAGTTCAAGGGAGTGTTGATGCATATTGTATCATTTTGAGTGTGATAATATCATCATTCTGTTATTGCACCATATTCCAACAATTCATCCTCTTGCTACTCTCGTGTAAAAGGATTATCTTGGTTTTGCAGGTGATCCTAGATGCTCGAGTTCATCAACAACTCTTACATGGTATTAAAGCGTTCAAATTTGCAAGCCCCTTCTCGATTTGGGAGAAATTCAACATTGAACTTTTGCTAGGAGCATTTTGAGCCAAAACGAACTACACCATCGAGTCTAGAAGGCCCAAAAGCCCCCATTTTCATATATAATTTATCCAATTTGTACAAAGTTGAATTTGGGGCAAATTTTTTTGCCTAGAGATCCCTTGCTCGCATATCGAGGTGATTTTTTTTTTAAACAAAAAACCATTTTTTTTATGTAGGTTTTTTCATTGTATTTTTTTGCAAAATCAAAAAGCAAAAAAAAAAATGAAAATAAAGAAAAAATCAAATTGATTTATATTTGTAAAAGTTTTTTTTGTAAATCAAAAAATTGAAAAGAAAAAAAAAAGGTTTTTTGCATTTTCTAGCATTGTACAGGGTACTGCAGTACTCGATGTACCATAGTGCTGCAGACCTATAGTCATAGGCTGCAAGCCCCACAGGCCACGTGGCTTCACCTGCTTGGGCCATGCAGAGTAGGTCCCCACGCTACCCCATCTGGTGGGTTAAAAAAAATCAATAGTAATTTAAAATTTGTCGGCTTCAATTAAGAAAACTAGCAAAAATTCTTCCATCGGTGGTCGGGATTCTATTGAATTTTGGTAGCTGGACTATCAAAGCAGCAGTCAATTCTTATCATTAGCGAAAATTTATGAACCAAGCGACCCCCTATTAGTGGCGACGGGCATGTATTTGAAAAACCAGTGACTCCATTGAAAATCCGAGTAGCGGAAAATAGAGAAGGAATATTCTGTGCCTTTTCAAAGATTCCCTCCAATAGCGGCAACTGGATTTTTTAGAATATTCTACAGCATATTCTTTTTGACTCCTGGACCTGCATCGATTTGTGACGACCTCGTGGCCATCAAATGTAAACGTTAGCAGCTTGTGATGGCTCCAAGCATGTCAAATTTAAGCTTTTCAATTGATGACGTTAGCATAGTGTTAGCCATTTAAATTTTTTTTTTTGCCTCCTCACCATTGAGCATTTTGATTTTGTAGTCAAACTTCAGAGGCCTCTAACTTAGTCATCTAGGCTCCATTTTGTGAGAATTTTTTTTTTGATTTGGGGTAGAATTTCATAGGATTTGTAATGGTGTGATCAATTTTTACTCAAGTGATCCAAATTTTCTAGAAAATCAGTTTTCTTAGCAGATAAGGATAGTTCTCATTTTTGGAACTTCAAATGACTATAACTTTCACATACAACCTTGGATCGAGGTGATTCTTTTTTTGAAAATTGATATTTTTTTTAGCACTACACATTGGTGCTATTTTGAGGTTTTGATTCTAAGATTAATTTGTAATTTTAGTATTTGGGTCCAATTTTGGACATTGTAAAACTTTGGTAACAACTCCAGAATTGTAAACAAACTAATTATAAAGTGCCACCATCATATTTTTCTAGGGGGGATCATTGATTGAGTGAATTTTGGGGGGTAATTTTGTGGTGTTTTGATTGCTTTCATTTCTTTTGTTGTGTGTTAGTACTATGTGGAAATCTCAAATTGAAATCCTAACTCCATATAATTATGAAACATGGAAAAAATTAGTATGGAATTATCTAAGGGAAAAAGGTTGCACAGGTTATGTAAAAGAAACTATTCTTGAACCTACTAATGTTGATGCTAAGGAAAAATGGGAGATCAATCGTGAGAGAGCTCTTGGTTACATTTGTTCACTAGTCTCTTTTGATTTACAATTTCATCTTGAATCATGTAAGACACCTAAGGAGGCTTGGGAGACTCTTGAAAATTTGTATGGTAAAATTGATAAGATTAGGGGTTATCAAATTGATAATGATTTGATGAATCTTGATCCAAAAAGTTTTGGCCACATCCAAGATTATATCTCCAAGATTAAGCAACTAAGAACACAACTAAAGGATTGCAAGATTATTAAGGAGGATTTACAATTGATTCTCAATGTGTTATCCAAGCTTGGTCCTGAGTATTCTGTGTTTGTTTTTTGGCTTTCACACCAATAGGATTTCTATGGGAACTGCATATGTTATGCCTACATTTGATACATTTTCAGATCTTCTAATCCAAGAGGAAGCAAAGTTGATTCAAATGGGTCTCATCAAGGTTTCCAAGTCACAAGCATTGGTGGCTAGTGACCCTAAGGTACAGAAAGAATCGGGGCATCCTTCTCAAAAATAGAAGAAGAAAAAGAACAAGCCACATAAATAATTTGAATCCTCTTCCTCAAAGGGGGAATCATCTAAAAAGGAGAGCCCACATGTGCATATTGCAAGAAATCTGGGCATGATGAACGCCACTATAATTTAAAACAAATTGATGAGTTGAAGAATATTTTGACAAAGAATAAAATCAACTTACCTTCAACTATGTCAAAGGATTCATCATCTTCTTCTAAATAAAAGTTAGAGAAACAAAAGGGGAAAGCACTTGTTGCCATTGTAAATTTTGGGTCAGGGAGATGGGTCCTTGATTCTAGAGCTCGACATCACATGGCTTCATCATAGAGTATGTTCTCTTCATTTGAAACTTTTTCGTCACCAAAAATCCTGATGGCTAACAACACATATATGTGTGTTTGTGGGAAAGGATCTATTGAAATAGATGAAGGATCATTCAATGATGTCCTTTGTGTTCCTTCATTGTCAAAAATATCCTTTCTATCTATTAGATAACACATGGTGGGGAAGGAAAGAGTGTTGAGTTCACACCAGATTTTGTGATTATTCAGGATTTACATAGCAGAGATATTGTTGCAGTTGGGGAGGCAAATCATTAATCTTGACTATACACCTTCTCACATTTTCCTCTGATGTTTCTTCAACTGATGTACACACTCAGGCATCTAGTGTGAACATTATTGAGGAGATTCAGTATGGTCAAATGAATCTTGGTATTATTTCAACTGAAGTTCAAGAGACATGTGTTACACTTCTACATCACCTATTGTTTTTGATGATACTGGTATTGCTACATCCATGACTTCTATTGATTCAGTGCAATAGGATATTCATTATCTTCCAAACACAACTCCTTGGGATGAGTACTTGATAGAAATTTCATGTTTTTGTTTTGTGAGTCCTATCTTGTAGACTTGGAGGACATAGTTGAGTGCATACATCTTCTCTTTTATGAAGTTTCTTCATCTTCTTTAGATGTTGAGGGGGAACCTTTCAAACCTCTTATTCTTTACCCACATGATCATTCCTCACAGTTTGACATGACTGTGGCTACTATCAAGCAAAATTTGGAGGAGACACCTTTGTCTTCAGATTTTGTTCTACATCCATCTCCACTAGGTCCCAAATTGTCATCTTCTGTAGTGTGGCCTAGAACACCTGATTTGATGGTGACAACTTTTGGCATCAACATGGGGATACTTGAGCAGAATTTAGAGACATCATACATTTTCCTCATTCTTCCTTCATATTCCTTTCAGGAGTGGGAAGATATCCTACATACATCCTTGGTTTTATTTCTTCCTAAGGGGAGGAATATTGTTCGACGATCTTGGATCATCTTTAGCTTCTTGTGTCGAGCATTCACCAATAATGTAGGAGATTCTACATTAGGGGATTGTATGGTCTCTCTTCTTCTTCTCTCTTGGGGGGAGTTTTTTCCTACATGCTTTCTCTTTCTCATCTTTTGAGAGGTTTCATCATTATACATGGGTACCTAACATGTCCTTATAGTTGGGACCCATCTTTGCACCCACCTAAGCTATATTTAAGGGGGGTGTTAGTGTAGGTTTTTTAATATTTATTTTTCCTACACATTATTAAGCATACTTAGGTTATATGAGACATGTTTTATATTAGGACATGTGGCGTAATCCGTTGATTACATGTGTTGCTATCACCCACACTTGGGTGGTAGAGTCTCACACCCTCTTTTGGCCTTTTATGCCAACTCACAAAACCACTATCTTGTCTCTTTCTGAGTAGGTTATGCCACCTATTTGGCATTTTCCAAGTAGGAATAACTCCCACCTAATTTGGTTATTTGGGAGTTATTACCTCTCTTGGAATTATATGCCCATATCAAGCTATATAATCAACACTCACCTCTCCCTCCTATCTAGTCTAGATGATCTCATATCAGCTCGGTGAATTCAAGGGAGTGTTGATGCATATTGTATCATTTTGAGTGTGATAATATCATCATTCTGTTATTGCACCATATTCCAACAATTCATCCTCTTGATGCTCTCGTGTAGAAGGCTTATCTTGGTTTTGTAGGTCATCCTAGATGCCCAAGTTCATCAAAAACCCTTACATGAACTACATGAATCCATGTCTATTTTGCATCCTCAATATTGGGTCCATCATTGACCAAATGATTATCATAAAAGAATAAAGATCTTGAATGATATTTTTCTAAAAGTTTAGAATTCAATGGATGAAAAATAAAATGAATTATAAGTCAATCTAAAATTTTAGAGCAATCTAGCCATTTTGCAACAACTATGATGGAACAATTGATCTCATGGAGAATCCCATGCAAGTAGGACCAATAACAAAGCTTTGGGAAAACTTAAGTCAAAGATAAATGTTGTGTGATTCAATATTAAAACATTTTAAACTTGTTGATTTATGTCAAACCATGATACTAGAGTTAGTGAAGGATCAAAGGGTTTTTAGTGCATTGGGGTTTTTGAAATCAAAGATAAGAAACATGCTAGAAAAGAATTTGGAAAATTACTTGAGGGTGTATACAAGTAGGCGTGATATCTGAAGTTTTCCTTTTAAAAGGGCACTCACAATTTGGAAGTCCATATATAAAAGATGGGGTTTGTGCAACAATTCAAACCTTAGTGGCACAAATAACAATGACACAATGAATATTATTCTAATGGTTGACACCCTGGGTAGAAAAATCACAAGCGCTTCCAATCAGGGATGTATTGAGGTCCTTCAGATTACTTATGGCATGCTTAATGTTACTCATCAACAATTTTCTAATAATACGATGCTCTTCAAGATTCCAAGGGACAAGGAAGTGACTGCTTTCAAATGGATTCTTAAAGAATACATAGATGCCTCAGGTCAGTGTGTGAGTGAAGCGAAGTCAGAAATATATTTCCTAAATACCAATCCAAGTGTCAAGAACTAGTGGTATCCAAAGTTCTCAATTTTAGAATTAGGCAATTTACAATGTCTTATCTGGGGCTTCCTTTGGAAAAAAGGGATTAGTAATAGCAGATTATGGGATCCCTTGGAGGAGAGGGTTAATAGACAACCACATTCTTGGGGGGGAGTGGCTCTCATGAGCTGGGAGAATTATAATGCTAAAAGTTGTCATCTTAGCCTTACCAATTTACCTAATGTCATGCTTGGACTTCTGAGCAGAATGACCACTAACCTAATATGTAGCATGCATAGGTTCTTTTGTAAAGCGTAATTTTATCAAAATAAATTCCCTCTCATTATGTGGGATACTATTTGTAAGTCAAGGGAGAATGGTGGAGTTGGACTGCACAACATACTCAAACAAAACAAAGCACTTGGTGTAAAGCTAATCTGGAACATGTACTTGAATAACAATGCTAAATGGGAAAAGGATTCTTCAACATAAATATGTGAGTGATGAAAATGCAAACAAAATTATTTTCAATAAAAAGTTTCATTAGGGGTCTAGAATATGGAACTTCACGAGGGCATGTCAACCCCTTATCCTAGAACAACTCTCTTGGAATATTCATGATGGAAAATTGATGCTCTTTTGGGAGGATTCTTGGGGTGGATTTCCAAGTATCAACAGTTGTTTGGATTTGGCTCACACAAAGAATGTCTTGCAATGAATCTGGGGTCTCAGGGTGAGGGATTATATGACAAAAAAACTAGAAGATGGTCATTTTGTGTGGGCTTGGAAGGACTTGGTGGATCTTCCTGTCCCCACTGTAGAATCTAAGAGGTTGGCCGAGGTGTTGGATTGGAGAAGGATAATAGTAAGAGTTGGGGATGAAAGGTTGCTGTGGGTGAGTTCATTGTCAAGTGTGCACAAGAAAAGAGAAGGATACGAGATACAATGCAAGGATAAAGGGAAATATAAGTTACCATTGCACTTATGTTGGAGCAAGATTTGTCTTCCCAAAGCTAGGAATTTTGCCGAGGCTGCTCTCTAGGATAGGATTCTAACAATAGAGAAGTTTCATAGAATGGGATATTCAGGGCCCTTCAGATCTATTCTTTGTAAAAGGGTGGAGGAATATGTCAATCATCTCATGATTAGGTTCCCTTTCTTGCTTGCATGTTGGAAGTGGCTATATGCCAAAATAGGATGGTTGGGGGCATTACCTAATGATATCTACTCACTATTCTCCTCTTGGCCTTTACTCAAGAGGGGATCCCTTTTTAGAGCTCTTTGGTGGATCAATCCTTCACTAGTTGTGTGGGAATTTTAGAAAGAAAGGAATTAGAGGGTGTTTCTGGACACTGAGAGATATTTTCCAACATTCATCAACCGATTGGAGGCTATGATCATTGAGGTCACAAACTACAGGGTGGCCTAGATGAATCATGACAAGACAAAGTTTATCAATTGGGATGCATAGATGAAAAAGGCCTAGTTTGGTTTGAACATTCCCCAACTTGGGGTGTTCACTGGGGGTATGAATAAAGACAAAAGGAAAGGAGTCATATGTAACTCACCACAACTAGGTTGACACAAGATGAATTTTGATGGTGCATTTAAGGGAAAACAAGGAGTCTCTAGTGTGGGTTGCATAATCAAAGATTGGCTGGGTAGGGTGTTGCGACTCAATCCATACTGATCCCAAAGGGCACCAATACTATGGAAAAGATATGAGAGGGATTATTGGTTTCCTCCAGTTGTGTAGGGAGCTAGGTCTAGACCAGATTGAAGTTGAAGGAGAATCGATGGTGATTGTTTAGGCTCTAAAGTCTAGAAATTTGTCTAATTGGAAGTTGCAACCATTGCTAGAGGAGGAAATCTAGTTGTTGAGTATTTTTAGTGGATATATGGTGAAACACACCTATAGAGAGGAAAAATTGGAGGTAGAAAAGTTGGCTAATGAGGGGGCGGATGACATCAAGAGGACAAACAAATTTGAGGCTCCATAGAGGCAGAATTATTTTCTTGCTTCTTCTCGTGATAATTTGGTGGGGTGATAGGGTTGATATTGGTGTCGCTAAGTTGGAATCGGTGGTCCTCAAGATATATTTTTTGATTGGCTTAGTTGGGGAAGTGAGTTGGGAATTTAATTCCTTGTCCTATCCTTCATCTAACACTTCCCATGATGGTATTGCTAATGAATTCATGGTGAATATTTCTTAGAGGGTGTGCTATGAGAATTTATTCTCACATGTATTGTGGGTGATTTAAGGTGGTGAAAATCCCTCATTTGGAATTGTGTTTTGCTACTTCGACGGGATGGAAGAGCCTGTGTGACTCATTGCTTCACACAAGCTTTGGGGAGTTTTAGGCAACATTTCATCAAGTAGGTTGCATATAGTGTTTAAATAGTGGGATTTGTTGGCGCTTGAGGCCTTCTAGCTGATCCTAGGGTAGGATTTTATGGTATCTTTTGAGAGGTATAGAATGAATGCATACATTACATCTCACTTCATTACCTCCCTCTTAGGTTTCATATGAATAGGGTATTCATATCGAGTGTCCATGTGAAATGCTACCATTTTCTATTGGACATTAAAGGGGACGCTCTAAGGGAACACATAGCTTGGGCCTGGTGCAATGTGATCTTCCTGAAGCATCATATTTACTTGGATCCTACAAACGGGGTGGACTAGAGGGGCCATTTTCGTGAGTGTCTTCTTGTAGAGGGGCTGGAGATAGATTAGTGGAGGCTTGGCACTATTTTTGTTTTGCTCGTGAAGGTCACATGTCCTTTTTTTTGCTATCGAAGGTGGGTTTTTGTTTTGACAAAGCGTTACAGAGGTCTTTGGGTGTTTTTGTAAGTTGTGTAAATCTCTAGCTATTTTTTTGGTTTTTGGGGGTCTCTTCAAGAAAACTGGTCTATTATGTAAAGGTTTTGAGTTGTGGGTGTAGATTCTAAATGTATTGTAAACTTGGTAGAACCTACACAATTTAGAGGTATGTCTAACTAAATAGTCCACTCAACATTGTAAAGACTACATTAAAATGTCAACCCAAGGTTTGTAAACTTGTGATGGTGTTGCATTGTATGTGCCTTCAAAAAATTAAGGCTACCTAGGTTATACTATTCAAAATGTTCTACTTGTTGGAAATTTACAAAATTGCATAATATTGAAAGAAACAAACCAAAGCTAATGACTGCAAGTACCTACAACTTAACTTGTAATTGAACTACTGCTAATAAAGAATTACTCTAACTCAAAACTACTCTAGCTAGCAATTAAACTTCTCCTAATCTTTGGAGTACTACAAATTGACCAAATACATGCATGCTCATGAATATTTATAACTGATAATAAAAATATAAGGATCTATTCTAACTTGCATGCAATTTATGAAACAATGATGAACAAAAATAACTACTTAAATAGAAATAAACAACTATAAATGAAGTGAAGAACAATTACCTTGAGTGGCCTGCTCAAGTGGTTGTCCTCACTTGACTAGAACTAGATCTAAATATAAGATTATACACACCCATGTAAAATTGAACTTCATTCATTACACATCACACAAGATTACACAAAATCTTCTTCACAAATTGTATTCAAAGAAATCATTCTGAATAACCAACATATCTTGTAGATAATACCTAAAACTAAAAAACAACTAATAATGAAATACTAAAATCAACTAACTTATCTAAGGACTAAACCACCAACTATATATAAGCATGGGGAAGTTTATTCCAAGTAACAATTAACTGCAATCATTAACTTCCACTCCTAGATATTAGAGCATATAATTAAGATTGAATTGTTCAAACTATAATTGAACAGAAAGAAGAGTCCTAATAAAACTAAAACTTAACAAAATGGAATTACATGTAAAACACACAAACAATTATTCATAATCCTATAAAAAAAGAGTTTTTCTTCTCCAATGCTTTATTAACTTGTCATGATGATGCACGTTCAACTCCATCAGGTGTCTTCATACGGTAGTTATTGCATTTAGCTTAATCTGGCACTTCCCCTATTTCATTATCGTAGTCTTCCATTTGTTGCGGGTTACAACTTCTAGCTACTATGTGTTATAGTTCTTTATGAGGTGCAAGAGGTTAATCCACAAAACATATACACAAAGCTAACTACCATAATTAAACACAAAATTCCATCCACATTTCATGCATACTCACATATAAACTATGCAATGTTACTATATTATAACCATATTTCCATTACTATGATTTAGGTCCAAGGTTGTCTAATAAACATGAAAAGATAGCATAGCATAGGAGTATTGTCTGAAAGGTATATCTAAAAGTGTCTGAAAGTATACATAAAAGCAATATAAAATAGGCTAATAACTGAACCCATCATTCCCCCCAACTATGATTTTGCTTGTCCTCAAGCAAAACACTAGGGGTATAGATTATATTGTAGGGTGATCTCCTTGAGGTCCATGACAACATTAACTCCCTTGATTTTATTTAAGTAAAAACCTTTTTAAGCTGCAAGTTATCTCATTTTGGTATTCCCAACTCTCTCACATTTCCTCACCTTTCTCCTCGATCCAATGTGGAACTAGATAGAGTAGCATAGGTGGGTGAAATGTGAGTGGTACCCAGTGAATCCCTATATCACCACCAATTATCATGTATTTGTGTACCCTTTCAAGCATGGTGGTAAAAATGTACATGGAATGAGGTTCCTTTCTCTACAACTCTGGGGTCAAGCTGTTCCATTTGCTCTGCATATAACTATAGCATTGTTGACCCAAATCCACAACTAATGTTTGCATTCTATTGTAGTTTTCTATCCTTAGTTTCATAATTTTTCTGCCTACACCTTTATGATCTAGGAGTTTCAACCATTCATCTATAACTGCATCAGGGTCTTTAAATTCTTCCCTTATGGGGAGAGCAACTGATTTCTCCCTCTCATATTCTTCCATTATTTCTCCCTTGAATTGTTCATTTCTGTAATAAGATGCTAGTGCCCTTACCTAGAGATCCCCTACAAACATCAGAGGGTTCCACTTTGTTTCATCTAGCAACAAAAAGTTGTGTAAATAGTATTCACATAATTGATCCTACTCCTCAGGTGTAGAATCAACAAAAAAATTAAGAAACTCAAAAATTCTGCTCATCCCAACTGATTGATTACTAATTAGCCTACTAAACTAAAAAATTAGAAATCTTTCCTACATAAATAGTGCATATGTCCTTGCTGGAGGCCTGCATCTTATGATCTATACAACTTTGTCTACCACTTCTTCCAACCTGACTGTTGATCTTCTTAACTCAATCTCTTTCTTTTCCATCCCCTTAAGCATGTTCTTCAATCAAAATTTAATTTTCTTTCTTCCACTTTTCCTTTTCTTGTGAAAACTCATAAATCACCCTCCATAGATGATAACCAAGTGACAAGGTTGTATGGTGAATTGGAGTTCTTATCATGGGAGGAGATCTCTGATTTGGTATTTCTAGTTCTCCATCCATAGTTTTAGTAATGGCCAATTGTGCCAACAAATGAAGTTTAATACCATGGCCATATGTTTACAATTTTTCCTCTATTTCTTGTATTTTTGTTTCCCTTTCCTTGTCTTTCTTTTCATAGCTCTATACTAACTCTTCCAAATGTTTGATTTTTCCCAAGGCCTCTTGGAGCTCCTTCCTAAAATTTCTTTCTTCTATATGCATTTCCTTTGTTTCCATAAACTGCTCATTACCTCCCCCATCATAGTCTTCATATGTAGGACTATCTAGGGTTTTCTTTTGTGTTTTCTTAGCAACAAACACATCTTTTGATTCTAAATCAGAAGTGGTTTTTGATTCTAAATCAGAAGTGGTAGACACATATCTCTTCCTCTTCACAGGTATATTTACATTGCCAGGGATATTTCCCTTCCCTTCAAAGTCTGTCTCTACTAACATGACATCTTCCTCCTACTGTTCTTTGCCCTTTTCTTCTTCCTCAAGTTTCTCCACATTTCCCCTCATGAAACCTTGTTTCTTTAATCTACCTGAACACCTAGGTGTAGGTGTCTCCTTTTTAACATCTTTCCTCTTCTTTTGAACATCCTTCTTTTTCTTTTCTATTTTAGGTGGTGTGGGTGATGTGGATGTACTGACTCTTTTGCTCTTGGGTTTTTTGTGATTTTGAAGAAGATGGAATTTCCTCCACTGCTGGTGACCTAGACTCTGGCACATTGTGCTCCTCATGCTCACCTTGGCTACGAGTAGGTGAAGTCATAGGTGAGACATGAGGACTTTCTCTTGCAGGTTCATCTTGTGGCTCTAAAGTCTCAGGTATTATCAGTGCCTCTAGTAAACTGTTAATATCTTCACATTTCTTAAAACCATCCTAGTCTACCTATGGGTACTGAATTCTTAAGATTCTCTTTACTAACAAGGCAATCAAATAGTGGTGTGATAAGGTAGTGTCACTTTGTTTCATTTGATACTTTGATGCCATTATTTTCAACATATTATAAAGAAAATTTGGCACATTTTCCAGCCTATTGTGTCGAAGGTGACTAAGCAATTTAAAATGTACTATATACAAAAGTTTTTTCCTACCATCATAGGTAAGATATATATTTGACGATATAGGAAGCACAATTATCCCAAAACCATGGAAGAGAGAGCCTTTTTGTACCTTGTGAAGATGAGTCCAAATTCCCTCCTCGCTCACATAATTCCTCTCTGCTGCAATTGGGTCTACACATACTAGAAACTTTTCTCTAGTTCTAGGTAACCCAGAAACTTGTGAATGGAATGCAAATAAAATAATAGAAATAGACATAAAATGTAAGTTAAATCAACCCAAATTCAATGCAAACCTTAAAGAGTAAGAGTAGTATAATGATGTGTTGGATCTTTGGATGTGGTTGCTCTTACTCCAATAGCATGACAATGAGATCAATGGATATTTTTGTAGCATAATATTAGCATATGAGATGTGTTGAAAATGGAATGGGAAGCCTCTCACTTATAGAAATGAGAGGGGCTAAATCAAGGGTAAAGATTGATTGAAAAGGTGAGGTTTGGATCAAGATGGAGTGGAGCATCAAGATTGTGACAAGTGTCACAAGATGGAAATGTGCTTAGAGGTGATGTGTTCTCACACATGTGTGAGCACACATTGGGAAGAGAGGCATTAAATTTGTGTAAGAGATAGTGGAGGTAGGTGAGATCTCACACGTGTGAGAAGAGACTAGAATATAGTCTATGATTAGGCATTACAATCTGTGTCTCACTTTTTGCTCAAGATGGACGTTACATCAATATTTTAAAAGCTGAATCTTCATCTTTTGAGACCTATAACTGACTAAACCATTAGAATTTGTGAAGATGATGTGAACTAGTGATTTGTGGAAATTTGTGTGTAGATTCTAAATATCTTTTGCATTTTGGGAAATAAATCATGAATCTTTCAACATCTCCTTTAATAACTGATTTTAGACAAAAACAACATTTTCATAAAGTAACGTTTATGTCGTACAACATAAATTTTTTTCTATAAAGGATTAAGTTCTTACTTTTGGAATATAGATTCTCAATATCAATATCTAGGGAAAGGATATTTTTTCATAATTTTTTGTTGCATATATTTTTTTTAAATTAATTTTTGAAGTCACTGTAACTATAATTTGGACATAAGTGTGTGTCGTACAACCTAACTTTTTGTGTATATGAAATCAATTTTCTTTTTTAGGTGAAATAAGGACATCAATACCTAGGGAATGGGTATTTTTTATAATTTTTTACAATGGTTTACTATTTTTCCACCTCTGCACAATAAAGAGCTTGATGTTTAGAGAAAAACCTATGTTTAGTAAACATTGAAAATTAAATACATGATACAATGAAAATATATCAAACCTATACTTGTTGGAAAGCTTGTTTCAAGGGATACAATCTTAAAAAGTATAATTTTTAAATGGTGTTATTTAATCCCTCAAAAGGTAAAGATAAAGTAGTTTTTTGCTAGCATTTTGATAGCTGTGAAGGAGACTCCATTGTGGGTATGATTTAATACTAGAGGGGTTCTATCCAATGGGGTTTGATCTAAGGGGGTATTATCTATCCCTCTTCAATTAAAACCATTTAGATGAAGCCTCTCAAGACTTAAATCATTAGTTTTTTCTAAAAACAATGATTTTAGGAAAAAATCAGCACTGCAAAAGTGAGACACGATGTTATGTAGCGCTTGACACTTGTCACTTTGTGACAAGTTTTGGGGGATGTGTAGGAATTTTAAATTAGAAGAAAATGATAATGGAGATTAGTAATGGGGAGATTATTAATTTAATGGAGTAGGTTGAGTAAATAAACCAAGGGTTTATTTAACTTGGGTGGAGTTAAATGCTGGAAATGGGCTAGGATGAAATTAAATAATAGGAAAATGTTAATGGAAGTTAGGAAGGGGATAATTTTAGTTAATCAAGGATTAATTAAGTGGGATTAGGCGATTTTAGAGGAAAGTGGGAAAAATATTAACTTTAATTAAATAAATGTAGATTTATTTAATTAAAGGTGGTGGATAAAGGTAATGGGGAGATTAGTAAAATAAATAATGAATATTTGTTTAATTAATCGATAGAATAAGGGAATGGGTTAAATTAATTAAATAAATAGCAATTATTTATTTAATTAAATATTATTTTGGGTGACTACATTTTTCCCCCCTTTGAGATGATGTTGTGACTAAGAGAAGTAACTTCATTTCAAATAAGAATAAAACATAGTGGGTAGGCAAGGGATAAGGACTAGTGGCATGATGCCCCAGTCACTAAGAAGGATGAGGAAGGATAAAGAGGAGGTAGTATGCCACCTCAAGAGGACATGTGGGTTAGGAGAACATGGGTGTGCTCTCAAAATGGATGAGAGGTCAAAAGAATGAAGGATGAAAAGATGAAAAAACATATGGATGGGAGAAGATAAGGATGATGAAGACATGGATGGAGAGGGGGGATGGATGATCATCATGCTGCAATGACAAGAGAAACCTAGATTTGATATTTTACTTTACATTATGCACCAAGGTATGAGGAACCATGGTGATAATGTGTCAAGTACGTGATAAAAAAGGTCAAGTGAAAACATATGACTTATGACATCATGATATGGAAGACCATGATGCTCCTATGGAAATAGAGTGAAAGATACCATGCAAACAATGATAAAACACACAAGCAACAAGCAATCATGTACAACAAACAGAAAACAAACAAGGACTATACTCCAAGTCAAGCTAAACATAGATTGATGGGTTGATTGATGGATTGGTGATGATGATTGGATTGGGAAGGATACATACCTATGATAGTTGGATTAAATTAGATCAAAGGATATGAGCTTGATTTGGATTAAGATGATGCATTGCTTAATGATGATGTGCAAGATTTCAAGGTTGGATTGCATGGATTAGGATTGATTGCATTGGATAGGATTAAATGGGGATGGTTGGGTTGGTAGGATGGGATGCAATGACAATGGAAAACCAAGTATTAGGAAAGGGATGGAAGGATAAATGGATTGTGTGAATAGGAGATAAATGGATTTAGAAGATGAAAGATAGGTGATGGGAGATAAGAAGATGGTGGATGAATGATAGGAGGATGGAGCTCCAAGGATTAGTTTCAAAGGACTAAGATACCCCAAACTAGAGGTAATGTAAATGGGAGATGGAAGGATAGTAGCATGAGATGGAGGGGTAGTGCATAAAGGACATGGATGGAAGTAAGAGCAATGATGGAATTGTCCAAAGCATGCATGTGTATTTTTCCCCTAGCTTTATGAATATCGAGGGTGAAAAGAGAGGGTGAATTAGGTAGGATGGGGGGATGAAGATAGGATAAGGGATGTGGGATAAAGGATATGGATAAGATGATCAAGATTAAGTGGATAAGATATGGATGTATGGATATTTGAACCCTAGGCTCTTCATCAAGATCAAAGATGAGAAGAAAAGATGGACATGGATAAGATGAGTGATATGGATGAATGATATGGATAGGATAGGAAACATGGTGGTTATGAATATCCTTAGCCTTGTCAAGATCAAAGGTGGAGAGGGGAGGATGGATTTAGATAGGATTATGGATAGACAATGAAGGATAATGGAGGATGTGGATAATATCTGGAATGGATGGATCTTGCTCCCAAGTGTATAGCGCAAGGGGATGGGGAGGAAGGATTCAAGAATCTAGTTCCATAGATGGTATCCCTTGATTATGTGCTATAATGGACCATGGTAATTGGATGTATGCTCATAGACATTGGTAGAATAGTGGTAAAGGGGATAAAATGGATTGGGAGAGGGAGAGGAATATGAATTTATGCAAAGGATTGGATGAGAGGGATGAAAGGATGGAATATGGGTGTTGGATAATGGATGGGTTTATGGAAGACATGTGGATGAGTGGATGGGAATGTTGGCAAGATCAACATGGGCACACACCTTGGAGGGTGGTGGAGTTGTCGAAGGGAAATGGGTTGTGAATTTGTAGGTTTAGCTGGAGGAGTGGGTGTAGATTTTGAGACATAAGGACCCAAAATAGATGGAGGAGATGAAGGATTATTAGATGGGATGAAGGACTTATGATTGGATGAATGTTTTGGATTAGAAAGTTTGGATGCCAATTTTGATTTTTCTTTGGGATGCATTGATTCTATGAGTATCTTGGGAATCCACATGGTCTTTCAATTTGATTTTTTCTTCACGGGACTTTGTGGCCTTTGAGATTTTTGATTTTGGATCATATTTTTCTTTTTTTTTTTCATGTCTTTTTGAGGGGACATGTTGATCCTTTAATTTTTGTGGATTTTTGGCTTTATTCATTTTATATTTGGCATCCAAATTGCTTCCAAGAGCAATGGGATTGGTGGATGGATATGAATGATGTGGATATATTATGGATGGGTTGGTGTTAGTACTATGTTGGAAGGATTTCAAAGATGTGTGCCATGGTTGATCTTGATTTGGGATATGAGGTGATGGATAGAGAGGATAATGGGATTTTGGAATAGGAATGTTAGGTGGTGGAATGTAAGGACCCAAGATGGATGGAGGGAATGAAGGATTTTGTTTTGGGACATAGGGACCCAAAATAGATGGAAGGGATGAGGGATTGGGATTTGAAATATAAGGGCCTAAAATAGATTTGGAGGATGGGGAATGCGGAGGTTTGGATTTAGATGGAGGTATTTTGGATTTAGAATGGATGGGAGATGTACCAAAATTTTGAGATTTGTATCCAAGGCCATGATATTTTGGATTTTCTTTGATATTAAGGGGTTCTAAGATGCATTTCTCATGAAGGCCTAACCATTTTCCTTGATAATGCATATTTTGACAAATCTTTTTACCAATGGGATACTTGTTATTTGGAAGCAAGATGCAAGTCCATTTTGATGGGGATATGACATGGGTGGAATGATAGATCATGGAATAAACCAGCTTGGATGAAAGTGGAGGAACCCATTTGATAAGTATGGGGTTCATGGGTGTCTTGGATGGGGGTGATGGAATCTTGAGGAGGATTAGGATCATGACATGTAGATGAGGGGATTCTTTGATCTTGACTTGAGGTAGGATCATGAGATGGGGTGGATGGTGTAGTTTTATCTTGGTTATGAGATGGAAGGGGATCATGAGATGGAGTGGGAGAGTTGTTTTTATCATGAGAGGGGAGAGGATGGATCATTAGATGGGGTGGAAGGTGCACTTTGATCTTGATTAAGAGAGGGATCATGTAATGGAGTGGAAGAGGTAATTTTATCTTGACATGGAAGGATGTCATTAGATGAAGTGGGAGAGAGGGGATCATGAGAGGGAGATGAAGGGATATCTTGATATTTATTGGAAATAGGATCATTGGATGGGATGGAAGAGATATGTTGTTCTTTATTGGAAATGGGAGAATGAGATGGAAGGGGATCATAAGATGGAAAAGAAGGGGTTACTTTATCTTTGTATGGAGGGGAATCTATGTTAGCATGCTTTGGACTTATGGATTGACATAATTCATTTGATGTGTATGGTGTGATGGGGGAATAAGGTTGGATAGACTCTTCAACTTGGATAGATGGAATGATAGGGTACTCATGATATTTAGGGGATTGGGATTTATCTTGATGTGGGGGTGATGAAGGTGGATGCATGACATGGGAAGATTGCACAACTTTATTTTTTCATGGGGAATTTTAAGCACCTTTGCAAATAGTCCTTGAAGCCAATTATTATGAGAGACATGAGATGAATTTGATTGGTAAGCTTGGGATGATGTGGATTGTAAGGATATGGGAGATGGACAAGTGGAATAAGAGGTGGAAGCTTCCATAGATTGGTAAATTGAGGATGCGGATAAGGAGCTTGAAAAGGATGTGGATGGGGTTGGAGGGATATTTTGGCTAAAGGCTTGGTCTCCCTTGTCAAAGGAAGGGGAATGCTAAGAAAGAGGGGATGGATTGGGATTGGATGAAGGTGTAGAGGGTGGAGGTTTAGCACCAATAGAAATGAGGTATCTAAGCATGACATTCATATCATTATTGAAGTAGTGGGTGAGGATAAAATTGGTGATGGAGTCCCATGAGGATGATATGGGTGGTAAAGATGTGGGTGGGATTTGAGGGGAAATTTGGATGGGTGATTGGTGAAAGCTTGGAGGATTTTGTCTCATGATCATGGATTCAAGGTGATCCACAATATTCTCACTATCATCATAGGGATCATATTTGGGTTGGTCAACAAGGCTATCCTCGTCATCATCAATATGATTGGGGTTGGATTTGATTGTGATTTTTGGGCTTGTTGGGTTAGGATATGGGTTCATGATATTAGATTGGGTTAGAATGGATGAAGGTGGATTATAATAGATTAGGTTGGATGGAGGATAGGTTAGATGGGTAGACATGGTGGAAGATTGATTTGAATATGAATGTTTGAGATTGATTTTAGATGAGATGGAAATTATGATAATGGATTAGAATTGGATGGGGGATTAGAGAAGTATGATAACGGATGAATGTGGAAGATTGGATTAAGTTTGGGAATAAAATTTCAAGACCTTAAAATGATTTCATTTGATTAAGGTTGATTTTTTATACTTAAGACATACTAATTCCCTTAAGCAAGAGTTGATTTGATTTGATTTCTACTTAAGATACAAACAGTTCTTAAGTAGGAATTTGATTGGATTTGGTAACTATACTTAAGATAGGCTAATGTTCTTAAGAAAGTTTGGATTAAAAATGAAATCAATCTAAGGTCTTGATTTTTGATTGAGAGATTGGATTTGAAATGGATGATAATGGATTAAGGATTGGATCCTTATGAAAGATTTGGATAATGATGAAAGGATATGGGGTGTGAAGGAGATTAATTCCTTAACCAAAATTTGATATTCAAAGGATATTTTTTTGATTAAGGATGGAATGTGAATGCTTGATTGAGAAGATAAAAGGATAATGGTTGATTGAATTTGGATGAGGATTGATGGATTAGATTAGGATTTGGTTGGAATTGGATTAGGTTAAGATGATAAAGGTTAAGGGTGATAATGAAGGATGTGGATTAAGGATGATGATGGGGATTAAAATGATGATAGATAGAGGATGAAAATGGATTAAGAAATAAGGATTTTTATGTGCATTATGAAGGATGGTTGATGATGATTAGGACCTTAATTGGATAAATCAAATTAATTAGGAATAGGGTCCTAAATGATCAATTAGGGATGGATTCGATATAGGTTAGGGGATGATTAGGATGTGAATGAAGATAAGTAGAATAACAATGGATGATTATGATGAAAGGGGATAATTAAGATGGAATAATTAGGATAAATGGGGGTGATTAGGGGCATAATTAAGATGATTATGGATGATTAAGAAAGAGTGATGAGGATGATTATAAGGATTAGGCTTGATTAAGGTGAGATGATTAGGGATGATAGTGATAGTGATTATGGATGAATAAGATGGGATGACTAGAACGAGGTAGGATGATTTAGAAATGATGTGAATTAGGTGATTGGGTATGATTAGGATAAGATGGATGATTAGAAAGATTATGGAAGATAATTAGGATTAAGGTGATAATGAGGATGATTATGAATGATTAAGATGGGGTGATTAGAATTAGAATGGTTATGGATGATTAGGATTAGAATGGTGATAATTAGAATGATAATGGATGATTAGGAAGGGACAATTAGGATGATTATGGTTATGGGTGATTAGGATAAGGTGATTAAAGATGATTAGGATGAGGAGGGATGATTTGGATAAAAATGATGATTAGGATATGATAATGAATGATTAAGATGAGATGAGGGATGATTAATTTTAGAAGCGATGATTAGAATGATTAGGATGGGGATGATTAATATGTGGGAGGATGATTAGGATAGGAAGAAATAGTTAGGATGAGGTGATTAAGATGACTAGGATAAGATGAGGGATGGTTATGATGACTAGGATGGGATGATTGGTTTGACTTGGATGACTAGGATAGGATGATGAGGATGAATAATATGGATGGGAAGTTTTACTTGGAGATTATGTGAATAGCTTGACTTGGAGGTGTGCGTGTGTTGAATGTGGAGAGATCTAACGTCAATGCAAAACTTAATGAAATGGTTTACATTCAAAGTTTGAAGCAAGTAAAATTACTCTATTCGTAATACAATCAAATCTTTCAAATACATATCATTGTCCTTTATTTCTAGGGATTTATTAAAACTATTTTGGCCCCCGCCGTGATTTCTATGGGAACAATGATTGTTAAAATGACAACCTAGAAAATGAGATTTGATGCTTAATATGCAAGCTAAGATGACTTCTATGTGCAAATGTGTAGGGGAAGGATTAATGGTATGCTTCTAAATTAAACAAAACGCATGTGAAAAATGGATGATGGACATTGCTGGCGGATAATTGATGATGGTGAGGATGGTGGGCTGAGACATGAGTGGAGATGATATGCAACTATAATGAGCTATTCCATGATTATGTATATGCTCAATGCAACAAAAGCAAAACTAAATCTTAAATGTAAATTCATGGATGTAAATGGGATGATAAAACGCAACTATGATGCAATTGGCAATCCAAAAGTTCCATGTTCCATCAACACGATGTACTTAAAACCAACTACAAAGACCCACTAAGTCCAAAGATCCCGCCAAGCAACCTCACCCCAAACGCATTTTACGTTTATGCGCTACTCACAGGCCTCACTCCTGCGAGAGGCACATAACAACGGGTCTAATTCTAAGGAGAATAGACTATGGAGTATTTTAGGTGAATCGATGTTGTCCCCTTAACCGTTATCAAATATGCCATGTGTGTGGAGAGAATCTCTTTGACCACTGGAAACATGCCAAAATGCATGGGAGAATCCATGCGAAACAAAGACCCATGTGCTCCAAATCTCCGCAGAATGTGCCACGCCCTTCCCACCGCCTCTAAGTGTGTGAGGATAATTTAATTAATAATTATTTATTTATTTCATGTGACCTTGTGAGTAAACAGGTATTAAGAAATAGGAGATAAGCTGGGATTTCGACCAGATATAGAAATTAAATAAAACATGCTTAGGCATTTTGTTTATTCAATTATTTAGAAGAACATGATCTTGGAGAATTAAAAGGAATGTGAACAATATAAATAAAGTAATACCTTATTTATATGTAGTTGAAGTATTAATCAAATAGGTTTATTTAATTAATTGAATGTGATGACTGTTTTCAGGTGCATACATTTTGCCCCTCTTGAAGTGCGATGTGTTTCACGCTTCTTCAAAGAAATTTTACGCCCTCCCGCATAATGTCTCTTCGACTTTAATTTCCATTATTAACGGATATATGCCCCCTCGAGAGATAAATCAGTGAATGTGTGGATGTTAAAATGAAATGTTGTAACGATGTGCTAGTGTTGTGATGATTATGATGATGATCCAACGTTGATTCAGTGAGATTTTGATGTCAGAGATGATTTATCTCTTGAAAGTTCATTGCAAGCTCTTGCTTTGAATAGTGTTGATTAATTACCACTCCTTTTTGGTAAAAATGAGAGATAAATCCCACCATAATTCCCTCCATTTTACCCTTGAAAAGGTAAAAAGTGGTAAAATGGGATTCAATTTTCACATTTGGAGTTTGGAGAAGTTGAAGAGTGGAGAGCTTAGAGGAAGATGGTGATCCCATACCACAAGCATCGTTTCGAGTGTCTTTGCCAACCTAATCAGCTTGTTGCCTCTGGACCTATGGTATGCTTTATGAGAAACCTCTTTGTAAGTCATTTTCTTTCCTTTTAATGGTATTTTGAATGTTGTAGATAGGTGTTGTGGCTCGTTTGATGTTTTTGTTGTTTTGAAGTGTTTTTGAGTGTGTTTGAGAATTTTGACGCCTTTGGGGTCCTAAATGGCACCTTTGGAAAGCTTGAAATTCAATTTTTTGTGTCATTTGAGAGTTTTGGTGCCTTTGTGGTCCCAAATGGTGCCTCTTGCAAGGTTGAAAATGCTTTTTTTTGGGTGTTTTAGGAGTTTTGGCGCCTTTGGGGTCCCAAATGGTGCCTCTTGCAAGCTTGAAATTCATGTTTTTGTGCTCCAACACTATTTTGGAATCTTTGGTGTCCCAAGTTGCACCTCTTGCAAGCTTGAAAATGCATGTTTTTGAAGTCAAACACTGTTTTGGCACCTTTGGGGTCTTAAATGGCGCCTCTTGCACGCCTAGCAAGCATGATTTTGAGGTGCAAACTCTATTTTGGCGCCTTTGGGGTCCCAAGTGGTGCCTCTTGTTTCCTTGGAAAGTTTTTACCTTTGTGGATTCTAGGTGGTTTAGCCCATGGTTTTCCCTGTTTAAGAAGGTGTGATTGCGGGAAGCCCTCGTGATGATGGTCGAAATATGTTTCTGAGTCATAATAGTCATTTCTTTGTCATGTTTTAGATTGATTTCAGTCTGATTGTGAGATGTGCATTGTTTGATTGATGGATAGTTGATGATTTGATATCATAATAGGAGAGAATCAAATGAGAGAACCAATGATATATCAACCTCATGATAGGCGAGAATCGATGATAGGCGAGGATCAATGGTGTGATAATTGATGTATCATCCTCATGATAGGTGAGGAACGAGGATAGGACTAATAGCATATCTATCTCATGATAGGCGAGGATTGATGATAGGATTGATTGTACATTGACCTCATGATAGGTGAGGATCAATGATAGGATTGATTGCACATTGACCTCATGATAGGAGAGGATCGATGATAGGATTGATAGCATATTGACCTCATGATAGGTGAGGATCGATGGTGTGATGATTGGTGTATCATCCTCATGATAGGCGAGGAATGAGGATAGGACTGATAGCATATTTACCTCATGATAGGTGAGGATTGATGATAGGATTGATTGCACATCGACCTACTGATAGGCAAGGATCGATGATAGGATTGATTGCACATCGACCTCATGATAGCCGAGGATCGATGATAGGATTGATAGCATATCGACCTCATGATAGGCGAGGATCGATGATAGGATTGATAACACATCAACCTCATGATAGGCGAGGATTGATGATAGGATTGATAGCATATCGACCTCGTGATAGGCGAGGATCGATGATAGGAGTGATTGTCCTAACTGATTAAGTTGATGATTGTTCTGATTGATTTGATTGTCCTGATTAAACCTGATTTGATTAACTACACATTGCCTTGAATAACTGATAGTCTTGATTGAAAATGATATTGATTGACTGATAATCTTGATTGAACATGCTTTGATTAGGGAGATTCAGAGGTACTCCAGTCTCAAGAACGTTTCCCAAAGACATGGAATATGGTTCATCATTTGTTCATGGCAGATTTGGATATTATCACATGTTGTGGGCTGACCTCCTTATTAGATATCCCATAGTATCAGATCAACAAAGGTTTATTGAAAACATTGGTAGAGAGGTGGCATAGTGACCACAATACCTTTCACTTAGCCATGTGAGAGATGACAGTGACTCCAGAGGATGTCTATTGTATTCTACGGATCCTAGTGATGGGAGAGATAGTGGTGTAGAGGGTGGTTGCAGAGGTGATGGTGGTGCAGAGGGTGGTGGAGAGAGTGATGATGGTGTAGTGGGTGGTGGGGAGAGTGATGATGGTGCAGATGACAGTCATCCATTTGATTTTGTAGTTTCGAGGCATAGGAGGAGTGTTACCGTACCTCAGACGGCGCTTCCCAGGATTTGAATTGGGATACCCTCTCATCAACAGTTGACACAGATAGCGGATTTGCAGGTAGAGGTTCAGTCATTTCAGAGTGAGATAGCACAAGCTCGAGCACAAATTGAGTCACTTCAGGATGATTTAGTGCAGTGTCAGGCACAGGTTGATATTTTGATGACTAATAGAGGGATAGACATGTAGCAGATACAACAATTGCAGGAATAGGTGATCATACTTACTTCTAAGAGGGATTCCCTTAGACATTAGATAGAGAAAGATGAGGCCATTGCTGAGAGGATACAACAGACGACACCATATGCAGGTACAACGAATTCTTTAGAGAGATCCGACACATTTCTCAGGAGTTACATTTTTATAGAGGTAAATATCATGAGTTAGTTCCTCCTAAGCGATGAGAGAGTTTTATACATTCTCATTTTGGCAGATCTCATACTCGTACTATTAGCATGGGTGTCACACAACCATTGCTTGGAGACAGGAGAGATCCCAGTGTAGGTCCATCAGGAAGAGGAGGTACTAGTTCCATGAGACCAACAACGTCTAGTGGGAGTTTGACATAACATTTTGTGATGTTCCTTGGACATTGTGTATACACCTTTTGTGAGATTAAGGATGTATTTCCCATGATACAGTGCCTTGTGGATTTTGATGTATCTCCTCCTACTTTTGGATATCCTTGTATACTTGGACATTATGACATTTTTGATGATATATGATATGCAACGATGATTAGGATCTAAATGTTGATATGATGTTATGATGCATTTGATTTCCCTATGATGATTATGATATGCAATGTTTATGAATGTATTTAATTTCTTATGTGATGATGATGATATGCAATGTGATTAATGTATTTAATTTCTATGTGATGATGATGATATGCAATGTGATGAATGCATTTAATTTCTATGTGATGATGATGATATGCAATGTGATGAATGTATTTAATTTCTATGTGATGATGATGATATGCAATGTGATGAATGTATTTAATTTCTATGTGATGATGATGATATGCAATGTGATGAATGTATTTGATTTCTATGTGATGATAATGACTATGCAAACTGTATTTGTTTTAGATAAGTGAATGCACACGACTTCAAATGGTCAGGGCCTTAAGCTTAAATGAGTGAGTCTGTCCAACTTCCAAAAGTAGTGGGAAGACTGTAGTAGATTGATCTTTAAGATTCATAACTTTGACATATTTCCCAACTTTCTTGGAAATCTGAAGAGACTCACTTATTTAAGCGTAGTGGATGACATGATTTTGATTTTGGAAATGATATGCAATGTATTCCCTTTATTATTTTCTTTTGTATTTTTTGATGCAAATATTATGACAGAATGTATGAAAGTAAATGAGATGAGAATGTTTTCTAAGATATGCAAATGATGATGCAACTAATGTGCAATGAAATGAGAATGATGTGTTTTTGGTTAATTTCCAGTGTACTCAATCCATTAATAATAGAGATGACACCATTGTGAAATTGGTTCAGCGTTGAAAAACCCCATAAATACACATGCAATACTAACATGAATTCAGTCTAAATTAACTATGCAAATCTCGTATTCAAAAGTTGTCATTCATAATAACTAACTTGTCATGCTCTTTATCATCATTGGGCCTTTAAAAATGTTGAAAGCGAGTACAAGCATTGATGGCATAATTTATACCAAGATGACCTGAGTACTACTTCCATGATGTTTTAAAATTGCAAGTTAACACAAGAATCTAAGTATAATTAAACTGAGATGACCTGAGCATTACTTGCGTAAACAGACAAGAGTTAATCTTTTTCCTATGCAAATTCAGAATGTCATTAGTGATACTTTGTAGCGCACGTCTCATGACAACTTGCATAGTAATAATGATAAACTTACAGACAATAGACAAAGAAAAATCATACTCCCTCCTTGATCCTCTAGTTTGATACATCATCGAGGACTTGAGAGATATGATAAAAAAAATAAAAGTACAACAATTTGAACTTTCATGTTTAACGTGATAAACCCTTGATTCAGAAAGATCACCATCCATTTGAAGTTTGTGTTTGTAATGTTAGTCCGACAACTGTTTTCCTGTTGGTTCAAGCTCAAAGTTTATTTTCCCCTAGTGAGTGTAGGATTTTTCCCCCAGTCCAGGGTGAGACCCGACCATGACGACCAAGACCTAACCTAAAGACCTATCCTAGGGGCCTTGGGGGCTGATCAATAGATTAGCCTTGCCTATGTTATACACACAGAGACCACGTAGTTCAACTGACAACACGACCAAGATTTACAAGACAAAAATATGAACATAATAGACACCTAAAAGACTGACCTAAATGTCTCGGGGGATAATCAAAGATCACCCTTGCCTACATTCAAAGCTCAAAGACGACGTAGTTCGACGAGCGACTATGTTTTTGACTTTTTGACTTTTGACCTATTTTGGGATTTTGACATGTTTTGAATGTTTTTTGGATTTTCGTACGTTTTGAATGTTTTTGGGATTTTTGATTTTGTGACCTTGAGAATGTACAAGAATCCAATCCAATGCAAGACATGCCCCCAGTGTGATATGATAAGACAAACTAATTTTTAGAATGGGCTGAGTAATGCTAGGGGATACCATGATACAAACACTGGTTCAAGCTATGATGCAAACATGGAAGCGTGACAGATGAAAAGATGGAAGCATGATGGATGAATGATGCAGAGAAAGTCACGTAGCCCAAGATGGATGGATGAATGATATGATATGACCAATTGAAGGAACAAGATGCCCCACAATAGAGATAATGCAACCATGGATAAATGATAGATCAAAATGAAAGATTCACTGCAAAACATGTCACACAAGCAACATATCTTTTGTCAAAAGATGATAATGGTTGATTGATTAAGATGCTAGGAATGATTGATTCCATAAGGAATGGTGATGATAAGTACTTAGGATCACTGATTTCCTCTAAGTATGATAAGATTGATGATTTTTGATGATTGATTGAAAAAATATATGAGGATTGGATAATGTTTTACAACTAGGCTCAAATATGATTTGCATGATAAGATTCAAGGTTGCAAAGGGACATGATGACATGGATTTTGATAAGCTTGGAGATATGGAATGGAAGAAATCAAGGATAATGATAATGAATGGGATGATCAAGATCAACTAGATAAGATATGGACACAAGGCCCCAATATTTTTCCCCTATTCCTCATCAAGACCAAGGAAAGGAAGAAAGGATGTATTTAGAAAGAATGATGGGATATGGATAAGGTGAAGGATATGGTACAAAAGATATGGATAACGCGTATAGGATAAGATACATGATGTTCAAGAAGATCCTTAACTTTGTCAAGATCAAAGGTGGAAAAGTAAGGAATGAGCATAAAAGGGATAATGACCATGAATGATAAGATGTCAGGTGGTCCTCGCCAGCAGAGATCATTTTCTCCAAGTCAGTGAGTGTGTGGTGTGGTGTGTCTCGTGATGGAGGAAAAATGGATTTGGAAGGTGATAGGATTTTATATGGAAGATTGGAGGAAGCTTTTGGATTTGAAAATTTGGGCGCCGATTTAGATTTCATTGCTTCTATGAGACTTTTTGGAATCCACTTTGATATTTTCTTTGTGGGCCATTGTGACCTTTGAGATTTTTATCTTTGATTTATAGACCTTTGTGGTCTTGGAAATTTTTCTTTTTGCTTTGATGGGCCTTTGTGGCCTTTTTGATTTTGGATCAAATTTTCTTTTATTTTTGCATGCCTCTTTGAGGAAACATGTTGATCCTTTGATACATGTGAATTTTGATATGGAAGCTTTTGACATTTGGAACCCAAATTGCTTCCAAGAGCAATAGGAGAGATGGATGGAGATGAATGGTATGGAGATATCATGGATGAGTTGTTGGTGGTAGAATTTTGAAAGGGCATCAAGGATGTGTGCCTTTGTTGTTCTTGAGGAATAGGATATGGACCTAGGATAGAGGGAAGGTTTGATGAACTAGGATGAGGACCTAGGATAGATGGAAGGTTTGGTGGATTAGGATGAGGACCTAAGATAGATGGCAGGTTTGATGGACTAGGAAACTTAGGGGTATAACCAAGGCCATGGTAATATGGGTTTTCTTGAGCAAAAAGGGGTTCTAGGATACCTTGCTCATGAAGGAATAATCCTTTTCCTTTCTAGTTCATACTTTGAAACATTCATTTACCAATGGGATATGTGTTGTTTGTGAAACAAGATGCGAGTAAATTTTGGGGAGGATATGATATGGATGAAAGGATAGGTGTTGGAAGTAAACCAGAGTGGATGAAGGTGGAGGATCCCAATTTGTAGGTGTGGGGTTCATGGATAGCTTGCGTAGGTGTGATAGGATCTTGACATGGGGATGATGGGGTACTTTGATCTTGACTTGGAAGAGGATCATGAGGTATAGAAGATGAAGAAACTTGCTCTTCATTAGGTGTGGAATCATCATGTGGTGGTAAGGAAGGAATATCTTGATCTTGAGAAGGATGAAAATCCTCATGGAATGAAGGGATATCCTTGGATGGAAGCATTTCTTGATCTTGATGAGAAAGCATATCTTGATCATTGGGTGATAGGACATCATTAGATAGGATGGAAGAATTATCATGCTCCTGGGATGCAATAGAATCATGAGATGATATGGATTCATTAGATGGGGTGGAAGGACTTGGAATTATACTTTTCTCTTGAGATGGAAGGGAGTCATCGTGGATGAAAAGTGAGAGGAGGGGATCATCATATAATTCTTGAGAGATTCGGTCTTGGTCAAAGATTGGAAGAACTTGTGGAATTTTGGTATCATTGGATGAAGTGGAAAGAATTCTTTGCTCTTGAGGTGTAGAGAGGTCTATGATAGCATGGTTCAGACTAAGAGATTGACATGAATCATTGGATGTAGAAGATATGATAGAAGAAGGTGGTTGGATGGAATCGTTAACTTGGGTGAAAGAATCCTAAGATTTATTTTGACTTGTGGGAGATGAAGATAGATGCATGACATGGTAAGATTGTTCAATATCATTTGTGTTTGAGGAATTTGATTTGGCTTTCTCATTTAAAATTTTCAAGAATTCAAAGAAATGGAACTTGGATGATGTAGTTGTTGGTGGAGAAGGTATCATGTCCGTATTTTTTTCAGATGGATAAGAATAGATGTCTGACAACAAATGTCTTTCTGTGGTTGTTTCCCCTTGCATATCCCATATTTGTTGTTGAATATTTTTCATTTGATGAGCTAAAGAATTCAATTGATCCTCATCTATTTCGGCCATGGTTGTTTGGATTTCACTGTTTTGAGTTTCAACGTTGGGATCTTGTTAAAATGGGCATACAAGTGTTACAATCTAGCTAAAATTTGATATTTGTTTGGAGGAGTGCCAAGGATTACAACTAAGTCGAATAGAATGAAAAATTCTATTGATAAGACTAAGTTTGATTTGATTGTATGACGTCATTTCATGATCAAAGGATGGAAAATCCTGAAGATGAAACTAGGTTGTACAATCAAAGATGTGATAGATTGTGATGATTTAGGCACTTTAAGATGTTTGGATCTATGTTTAGTTTGGAGAACTTCACTTGTAGAGGTTGGTTTCAACAATGTTTAGACTTCTAAGTTATCTAAGGAATGATCTTAGAATTGGAGTTTTGAATCAATATGTGTAATTAAGGTACTCAAAACGTTGGAAAAGTCTTGGATTTTGACAATAGTACATCATGTATAACTCTAGATTGTCCTTGCAAGCTCTCTTGTAAAAATTGAAGGTTAACCTTTCTCTAAAGTTGTAGAGCATAGAAAAATGTTTGTGATGTTGTTTTGGACTAAGAGGTTTGATCTTTGGTTTTCTAATCTTGATCTTTTCTGAAATCATTGTGTAAACCACATTTTTGACCCTTTTTTGCCTAAGGAAAGGTTGAATACTGCTGAAAGGACTGATTTTTTGAAGATGGATGAACCTAAGTTACTATTTCAGGGTCTACAAGAGGTGCCAAAACAGATACAAGAGGCACCAAAATAGAGACAAGAGGCACCAAAATAGAGACAAGAGGTGCCTTAACTCTAAAAATTGCCCAAAATGACTCTAAAATAGCTGAATTACCCCCCCAAAGGTCCGTTTTCTTGGATTTTTCAATTATGGACTTGTTTCCCTTAATGAAAGTAGTTTCGAATCAAGGTTTTGTAACACTTTTGATGTTGTTTTGTTTGAGTTTCATTTTGAAGACACATCAAGCATAATATACACTCCTAAGGCTGTGTAAGACTATATTCTTTTAGATTCCACGCGGGTTTTACCCCAACCACACTATCTTTAGCAGATGAATTCATAAGCTTGGTTGCACGGGCTTCCCCTTACAATGCACTCTCTTCTCAGGCCAACCAAGCTTCTAGTCCCCATGAAAATCCCATGGTGAATTGATCACCTCTACTAAAAATTGTGAGAATGTGGATGCCTTGGCAACGACCGTTGCTGCACCAAAGAATAGCTAAAGGATTTTGGAAAATCTACAACAAGGGTTTTAATGCAGACATTCCGTTCATGGGGGATAATCCATGCGGTGAGAGTCCCTTTCGATCCATCTCATCAGAATTATCCTCATGATACTCACCTTTGTTCCAGTATCCACATTTATATCCCGGTTGGAAGTCACTTGGATTTAGCATGTTACCGGTTGGGTCGTTCCCTTGGGTGATTATTTTTTCCCACAAGGCAGGCCCTCTAGGATAAACAAAAGCAAGCAAGCATACCCGTAGTTCGATCACTCTTTATTTCACATGAATAAAGAGAGAACACACGCTATATGCTCCACTTACACTTGCACATAAACAAGAATGGGTCTGGCTTTTTGGATCACCCAATTAAGGGGAGAGCATATGCCTACCATCCATCACATACAAAAGACATGGTGTTCATTAACCTGTTAATTAAGCTACGTTCCTAACTTAACCAAAAGGAAACATGATATTCGTTAACCTTTTAATTAACCTACATTCCTATCTTAACCAAAAGGAAACAAGTGAATAACGTCCAACCCCTACAATATGTTAGTAGTTTATGTTTTGAGTCTTTGACAACAATTCTGGGAAAACCTGCAAATGTAGAACACAAAATGTGAGTTTATGATTTGGTGAAAAACTGCAAGAGGTGCCAAAACAGAGACAAGAGGCGCCAAAATAGAGGCAAGAGGCACCAAAATAAAGACAAAAAGCTCAAAAATAGAGTTAGAAAAGATAGAACTCCTTGAAACAGTTTGCAAGAGGCACCAAAACAGGTGCAAGAGGCGCCAAAACTCCAACAAGAGGTGCCAAAACTCCATAAACAATGCAGAATGGTCTCAGAACAACTTGCAAGAGGTGCCAAAACTCAAGCAAGAGGCGCCAAAATAGGTGCAAGAGGCGCCAAAACTCTAAAAATGGCCCAGAATGGTTTAGGAACAGGTGAAAATGGTCTCAAAATAGCTTGCAAGAGGCACCAAAACTCAAGCAAGAGGCACTAAAACTCTAAAAATAGCCTAGAATGGTCCCAAGAATAGATGAAATGGTCCCGGAATAGGTGAAATGGTCTCATAATAGTTTACAAGAGGTGCCAAAACTCAAGCAAGAGGCACCAAAGCTCTAAAAACAACCCAAAATGGTCTCGAAACAGGTAAAAATGGTCTCAGAACAGTTTGCAAGAGGCACCAAAACTCAAGCAAGAGGCGCCAAAACTCCATAAACAACCCAAAATGTTCCTAGAACAAGTGCAAAAGGCTCTCAAGTCTCAAATTTGAACCTGCGATCACGAAATTTGCAAAAAAGTTAGAAATAGGTGAGGCAAAGGCCCCACGGTGGGCACCATTTTGTGCGTGTGTCGAATGTGGAGTGAATTTAATGTCAACACAAACCTTAATGAAATGGTTTACATTCAAAGTTTGATCAAGTAAACTACTCTATTCGTAATACAATCAAACCTTTCAAATACGTATCATTGTCCTCTATTTATAGGGATTTATTAAACTGTTTGGCCCTCAGATTTCTATGGGCACAATGGTTGTTAAAATGACAACCTAGAAAATGAGATTTGATGCTTAATATGCAAGCTAAGATGATTTCTATGTGCAAATGTGTGCGGGAAGGATTAATGGTATGCTTCTAAATGAAACAAAACGATGAAAAGGATGATGAATACCATGACAAACAAAGGATGATGTTGATGATAAGGGAAAAAATGGAGATGAGTGAGATGATATGAAACTAAAATGAACTATTCATGATTATGCATATGATCAAATGCAACAAAAAAGAAAACTAATCTAAAATGCAACTATGATGTAATGGGGATGATAAAATGCAACTATGATGTAATTACGTAATCTAAAATGAGAATGCAAAGTAACACATGACATGAAAACTAATTATAAGACTCCATGAAAGCTCCAAGATCCTAAGAAAAACCTACATAGTAACTTTGCTTCAAATGTGGATGATAAATGCAAAGGAAAGAGGGTATCTTTATAGGGTTTCTCAAGCATTTTGTGAGGTGGCACCTATTAACGGTCTAGATTTGAAGGGGAAAAAATAGATGGTGGAGATGAAAGGAATCAGGATATTGTCCCCTTGACCAAAGACAACATGCCATGTGTGTGGAGAGAATCCTTTGACCAATTGGAAACATGCCAAATGTATGAGAGACCCAAGTGTGTGAAACAAAGACCCATGTGCTCCAAATTTGTTGCAAGTGTGGGGGAATAAAGCCATGTGCCTTTTCCCATTGGTGGAAGTGTGTGAGGATAATTCTAATTAATAATTAGGCTTATTTATTTTCATGTGACCTTTGTGAGGTGGCACAAGAAAATGTAGTAGACATGTGCTCTAATTCTTAATCAGGATTAAGGAAGATTAGTTAAATAAACACGTTTAGGGTATTTTGTTTATTTAATTATTTAGAAGAATATGATTTTGGAGAATTAAAAGGAAAGTGAACAATATAAATAAAGACCTTATTTATATGTAGTTGAAGTATTAATCAAATAGGTTGTATTTAATTAACTGGTTGTATTTAATTAACTGAATATGTTGACTGTTTTTAGGTGTATACAGAAGGACAGCTAGATTTTAAAAAAAAATTCTAATGTTTTTGGGTGTTTTATTTTTTTTATTTTTTTTGGTTTTTTGAGTTTTTTGTATTTTATGATTAAGAATGAAAATGCATAAATAAATAATGCAAAAAGACAAAATCCTCTAGATCCATTTGGATAAGGGTCCCCTTTTGGTTTCAAGTGGGGAAGGTGATCTAAATACTCAAGCACATAAAACACATTAACAAGCCTAACTCAAGTGGGATATGGCCAAAAGTCTCAACTAGGATTTACAAGCTCAACTAGGGGTATCCTCGATATACCACAAGGGTACGTGAGGCCTAATCTGTAAATGAAAGAGAATACTGCCAAACAACCAGGAGGAGAGGGTAACCCACTCTCCACCTTCACTTCTCTAAGGTATAAAGTTCTTAGAGGCTTAGCTCAGATTGACAATATTCCACTTCCAAGAGAGGCGTCTTTAGATTCACCTCCCGTTGCTGAATCTCAATGCCAAGAAAGTAGTGAAGAAGGCCCAAGTCGGTCATGGAAAATCTATCCTACAAAGCAGTTTTGACATTGCCAATGATGGATGAGGTGCTCCATGTAATGATCAAGTTATCAACATAGAGCACAAGTATCAAATGTGCATCATCCTGCCTCAAGATGTAGACATTTTGGTTTGAATGACACCTGGTGAATCCTATTGAGAGAAGGAAGGAATCCATCTTGGTATACCAAGCTTGAGGTGCTTGCTTAAGGCCATAGAGGGACTTTCTCAACTTGCAAACCAATGAAGTATCCTAGATGAAACCTTGTGGCTGCTCCATATAGCTGATCTCCTCATCAAGATCCCCATGTAGAAAAGAAATCTTAACATCCATCTGGTGTATTGCCCAACCATGTGAAGTAGCAATGGCAAGTGTCAGGAAAATGGAAGTTATCTTTGCAACAGGTGCAAAGGTCTCAGTGTAGTCAACTCCTACAACTTGTGAGAAACCCTTTGCAACAAGTCGTGCCTTATACTTATCAACACTCCCATTCACTGCATATTTGTTCTGATAGATCCACTTGAATTGAACCATATTTCTCCCCTTAGGGAGAGGGACTAACTCCCAAGTGTTTTTTCTCATCAAGGAACTATACTCTTCCTCCATAGTTGCATCCTATTCAGAAACTCCAGAGGCTTCCTTAAAGGATTGTGGATCTGAAGCTGGCGCAATGAGAGCATGCAAAAGAGGCTCATGCTCATGTTATGATCTAGTCCTTCGAGTATCCAAAGGATCCCCAAAAAGTGGACCTGCTTCCTCAAGAGTTTGATGAGCCCAATGAGGTCTAGTAGGGGTATAAGGATGAGGCTCCTCAACTAGAAGTGGACCCTATGAAGGTGTAACCTTGCGAGTCGGTGAGGAAGGAGATCCATCATCATCTGAATCGCTATCATCACTATCAACTGTGGAGGAAGGAAGAGTAGAAGAGTCAAAGCTAGGTGAGATTTCCTCAACATGTACACTCCTCTCAAATAAAATCTCATGAGTCTGAGGATCCATCAATCTGTATGCCTTAACACCATCTGCATATCCCACAAAGATACAAGGCTTGCTTTGTGGCTCCAATGCCCTGTGTTTATGTGGAGGAATACGAGCCCATGCTGGACTCCCAAACACTTTGAAGTGTTTCACAATAGGTTTCCTAGCAAACCAAGCTTCAAAAGGAGTGATACCCTTCAAAGCTTTATGAGGAACCCGATTCTGGATGTAGGTATCACAACTGATTGCTTCTGCCCAAAAAGTTGGACCAAGAGACCTGGCATGTATCATGCAACTTGCCATTTCCTTGAGGGTTTTGTTTTTCCTTTCTACAACACCATTATGTTGGGGTGTGTAGGAAATAGAATTCTATAAGTCAATTCCCTCAAGTGTGTAAAATTCCTCAAATCTATTGTAAACATACTCTCTGCCATTTTCTGTACGAAGGATCTTGACTTGTTTCCCGGATTGCTTCTTAGCATGTGCTTTGAAGTTGAGAAACTTGTCAAATACTTCACTTTTGTGACAAAGGAAGTAGACCCAAGTGTATCATGAAAAATAATCAATGAAAGTGAGGACATAATGAGCTTTGCTAAAGGATGGTACTAGAAATGGGCCTGCTACATCACTGTGAACAAGCTGAAGAAGATCCAAGGCTCTCCAAGAGTTCTCTCTATCAAACTTCTCTTCAGGATGCTTGCCCATGGAACATCTTGAACATACACCCTCAGAAAAATTGAGTTGATGAATCCCTTTGACCATGTCCTTGGTGTGAAGTTGTTGTAGATAGCGTTAGTTGAGATGACCAAACTACTCATGCCATATCTTACTTTGTGAGTTTGAATGAGTGATCAATGTTGTAGAAGGAGCAAGAGGTACCCAATGGAAGAATGAGTAAAGCCTTGCATTGTGATTAGCTCGACCCATTGCAACCAAAGCATCATTTTCAAGTTCCTTTACCACTACTATGTCAGGAGTGAATTTAAATTTATTACCATCTCCATGATGTGTGATTTGATAGATGGAGAGAAGATTGGTGCTCAAGTTTGGAACATAGAGCACATCCTCAAATATCCCATCACCCATCTCAACTGCACCTTTCCCCTCAACTTCCACTTGTGTATTATCACCAATGAAGATGTGAGGCACTGGAGAGGACTCCAAGGAAGAAAATTTCCCCTTTGAAGAACACATTTGTTGAGTAGCCCCTGAATCAAGAATCCACTGCTGTGATGAACCTGTTGTTGCCATGAAAGCTTGCCCTTTTCCCTTAGACTGAGATGAAGTAGAAGTGGAAGGATATGATTCCTTCTTATAGGCATTAGGAAAACTTATGTTGTTCTTCTTGATGATGTTGGTCAACTCATAAATTTGCTTGGCATGACAACGATGCTCCTCATATCCAATATTTTTACAATATGCACAAGTTGGTTTCTCCTTCTTGCTTGAGTTCTTCTTCTTCTTTGAAGATGATGATGAGCCTTGTTGTGGAATTTATTTTTTGTTCTCTCCTTGTGGCTTTGGTGAATATTGCTTTTGGCCTTTCCCTTTTCCTTGCTTCTTGTTTCCATGATTGACCACCAATGCTTTTGAAGTTGAAGACTTGAGAATGCCAATTTTCATCAACTTATTTTTCTCAAGAATCAAAAGACCTGTGAGAGCCTCAAAATATGGTGATGTGAAGTTGTTATTTTTCAATCATTGAGTCTAAAAACTTGAAACAAAGGCTGCATACTCAGATGGAAGCTTTTCTAAAAAATTGAAGACCAATTGATCATCCTCTTTCTCAATACCACAATCCTTTAGTTGTGCTCTTAGCTCATTTTCCTTAGTGACATAATCCTGAATGGTGTCAAAATTCTTGGGATCAAGGATTAGGATATCATTTTCAAGCTTGTATCCCTTAACCTTATTAACCTTTCCATACAAAGTAGCATGCTTATCCCAAGCTTCCTTGGCTGTAGTACATTTATCAACATGGAAAATGAGATCATCTGAAATGAACTTTCTAAGTATACCCAATGCCATAGAAGTTTTAGTGAGACAATCCTTATATGCAGTTGGATCTACCTTATGATTCATAGGTGCAGTTATGGTTCCATCAATATAGTAAATTAAACCTTTTTCCATTAGTTTACTCCATGCACATACTTTCCATGTAGCATAATTATGGGTAGTTAAGAGTGGAACTTCAGATGAACCCATGATGGAATGCAAGAGCACAAGAGAGAAAATAGGCATAATCACACAAGAGACACCCCCCAAATTCACTCAATCAAAGTACTCCCCCCCAAAAAGATGATTTTGGCACTTTATAATTCAATGCATGTACAATAGGCCACTTGCAACTTGGCTAAGTGGACTTATGATTTCTGATTTACAACTTGCCACAAATAGGCTGAGAATAGATTGGAACAATAAAGAAAAGACCTAAATTTATATCTATGCAATACAAGTTCCAAATAGGCCAAAAAATACCATATGCTAAAAGTAAAAAATCCACTCAAGATTGCTTCAAGCAGATTGTAGATTCAAGAAGTAGACGAAAAATCATGCACTTAAAAAAAAATGACACCTGAAAAGGAGTTCGTATGTGCCTGAACGGAGCCCCGAAAGTTGCAGAAATGAGGATTGGATAGGTAGAGTGTTGGAAAAATAATTTTTTTGGAAAATATGTCCTCCAAAATTAGAAACCGAGCACACAACTGTGAAGTACATGAAAAATTAGCCCAAATAAAAAAAAAATTGCTCAAAAAAAGGACTCAAAATGAGCAAGATATGGAGCTTCAAAGTCGGTCTGCAAAATCAAAAAGCCCAACCATGAGGGGGATCAAAACTTTTTTAAACTACTGACATCATCATTGATACAATGATGATTTCAACACTCCAAGTGATTAAAATTGACGTCTTGCAGACCATCAAAAAAGAATATGCCTCTAGAATATTCTATAGCACTCCTGGGCTTAAAATTGACACCCGTCACGCCAGAAAACACCATGTGCCAGAATATGCCGTCAATAAATTTTGAGGTCACCAAATTTCTGAGGAATGGGCCACCGGTGGGCTGAGGAGCTGCCGATTCAAAAAATCTCCGCCGGATTTGAATTTTTGAAGCCCATTGGTTTTTGTTTTTTTTGCTGGCTGGATTAAAAGCCCTCCCGTCGGATTGATGTGGGGGCCGCGGTGGATGTGGGGACCGTGGGATACCACGTACGCCCACCTTTGCATGCCACATGGTGTGGTCAAAGAGGCATGGGTACCATGTGCCCTCTGCACTGCGTAGGGTATGCTTATGCGTACCTAAGTCCACATAAATTTTTTTGCAATTTTTTACTTTTTGATTTTTTTGAATATTTTATTTATTTAGAATTTTTTCACAAAAAAATTCAGAAATTTTAAATAAAAAAAAAATACATATATTTTTATTTTTTTGATTTAAAAATTAAAAAAACCCCCACATTCAAATTTTTGGAAATAATTGCCAGAAATTTTCTGAGAAATGATTTTTTCAAAACTATAGAAAAAATTTAGAAAATTGAAAAAATACCCAAATAGGCGATTTTTTTTTATCTGAAGCTCTCGATGTCAGATTTCAACGAAACGAAAGGCTATCCTGACTGGAAAAAGGCCTTCTGAATCTAAATTTGAGGTCATATCTAGTCTAGGACACACCAAAATGTCGTTGCTCCTTAGATTTTCCTCTTGACCACCTTCACACGAACTAAGATCTCTGAACAATGGCTATGCAAAGAACCTCCAACCGCTCTGATACCATGTAAGAACTTATGAAAAACAACAATAGGATCAAGAGACCAAAGATAACACAAAAGAGAGAGAGAGAGAATATGAGAGAATATGATGATTGCATTATCAATATGCATGAAGGGCCATGAATGAGACAAGTGTCTCAATCATGGGAAAGGGTAGGTAGAAAGAAATAATAGATAATTCCATGAAAGGTGGATTGCCCACCTAAAGTGGAGATAAAAAGGTGATAACTAGATCACACCACAAATAGTGGGATTTCTCCTACACACACTTCCCTAAGTGTCTTAATCACATCTCTCAATATATGCACAAACCTAGATGCAAGATGCAAATAACTAGGTGTCACAAGTGCAAACTACAATGATATGCATTCCCTGAGTAAGCTTAAGTAAATTGTAATAAGTAAAATACTTATTTACACCAACACTAATCCTTAATATCACACTAAGGTGTGAAAGGATAGCATATGCAAGTGAATCTTGGAGATTAAAAGATACTTGTTAATTTTAAACCCAAATCTAAATGTGAAGGTTAATTTTAAGCCCAATTTTTGAATGTTAGGAAAACATGCCAAACATAGATGTCTAAATGAAAAATTTATTGCAAAATTGGATTCCTTATGATTTTCTGATAAGTTTTAAAAAAAAGTTTGCTAAAAAATGATTTTGTATGACAAAGTTATGAGCATTTAAAGTTTAAAAAAGAAGGGTGACTTTGACTGAGTGCACCTAGTTTTTGGAGTAGAATCTAGAAAATCCATTTACATCACAGTGAAGATCTTTGAACCAGCTTTTCAATTCTTTTTGAATTTTGAAAATTGGACCTATTATGCAAAAGTTATGCCCGTTTTAGTGAAAGTGCTATTTTAGAAAAATGCATGTAACAAGGGAGCTAGACTAAGCCCCTACACACCTAAATTTCAGCCCCCACATGAGAAGGGGTTGTGATTGAGTGCTGGGCAGTTGTTTAGTGGGGCCCCTAGTCTTCCATATGACCAGGGGCTAAGTTCATGCAAAAAATAAAAAAAGAATATAAAAAAAGATTAGATTTAAAATATAATTACGCCGAGAGGCGTTATACAGTGAAAGCAAACCTATGTCAATAAAACTCAACACATTTAATTTGACATGAAGACTAACTTCATTTTATGTTTAAATAAATTTAATTTGACGTGAAGACTAACTTCATTTTATGTTTAAATAATTAAACTTTGTTTTATGTGAAGAACTTTTCCATTTACTTAAAAGTTATTTTATATTTACTTCAAGAACTATTTTTAAAAGTAGGTTACTTTATATTTTATATTTAAAAAAATCAAATAAAATATATAAATATACATATGAAAAATAGAAATATTAAATTTATTGAATATATTGTTTAATACACATTTTTTATATTAAAATATATTTTAATATTTTGCAAAGATTAAGTTATATATATATATATATATATATATATATATATATATATATATATATATATATATATATATATAAGGAAAAAATGGAGAGCCACTATATTTATATTAATATTAAAATATAGATAATACAAAGTCATGGTTTAGGTGAGCATACCGGTGGGAAAGAACCAAGAAGAAAACCCTCGGTTATAGCTCGAGAAAGTACAAAATTTCTAGACCCATACATTGACAGATGACAAACCCCTTTTACAATGAATAAGATATCCCCCCATACAAACCTCAAGATACAAACCCCATTACATATTCATAGACTCATTATCCAGATACAGACCCCATTACATACTCATAGACCCCATTACATATTTACATTCAATCTTGAATACCCTTTACAAATACAAAATATTAGACCCATTTTGTTTGACACAAGACCCATTACATAATCAGAATATATAGTAATTACAAAATCTGTATTCCTCCGTTTGCATGACATTGTACTTGGCTGACCACATTTTGCATTGTCCAAAATAAACTATAATAACCATGTAGTTGATTTCAACCTGGCTACAAAATCACCCATAGCCAAAAATTTGAGGCTCTGCTTAAAAAGAAGATGACTTCTTCCCTGCTCTACATGGGCCATTTACCGAACCTTCATCCTGTACATACTTATGTTTGTAATCATATTCCTGTGAAGGAACTATTAGATCATGTTAGCCTATTTCTTGTAATCATTCAATGAAAACCCTTTAGAAGAAAGTTTGCTTGGCGACCATATTTTGGCTAAATTTTAGAAGGTTTTGATGCTAAAACCAAATACAAATTTAGCAATGTACTTTTCAAAGAAACTCAAAATAAACTCCAAGCATGTCATCCTTGCAAAATTTGATGGATATTTTTAATTAAGTGTGCCATTTCGAAATTGTCCAACTTGAATGTGTAAAATATACTTTTGTGCCACGGTAAACCAACTTTAAAGCATGTGTATGAAATGCTAAATGGAAGCCTTGCACTTTTCATGAGGATATGTTTGGCTTTAAAGCATGTGTAAAAATTCCAAATGGAAGCCCCGCGCTTTACATGAGGATATGTTAATAGCACATGTAAATAACATAAACATGACTTTGCAAGTGTTTCGACATATGCATAAGAAATATTTCTAGCATATCCATTCACTATGTAAAGATAGCTTTGAATATTTAACTATGCATCCTTAACATCCTGTTTTATTAGATCAAGTAATTGAGGGTAAGCCTGAAGTGAACTCAAATCATTGACTGTTGTAATCTCTATATTCTTATTTCCTAACCCTGCTAAGAAATCTGCTACCTGTTCCCTTCTCTGTAAGTATGCGAGATGATTGATGATTCAAGCTTATCTAATAATATCCACTCTTTATTTAGCACATAACTTAGATTCCAATTGTGAATTTTCCTTTCCCTAAATGCATTAATTATTATCAGAGTCCCCTTCTATATGTAGGTTTGAAAACCTAGATGGATTGCCAACTCCAAACCCAATAACAACGCTTGAGCTTCTGCACTATTGTTTGGGCCATTTTGTAAATGGATAGAGTATGCTACTAAGACTACCCCTGAAGTATTTCTTATGCAGAATCCTGCACCTGAGGATCTTGGGTTACCTTTAGATGCCTCATCGAAATTTAATTTTAAAAAGTCCCTTTGAGGAGGAATCCATTTGATTGATGCTCTATCTACTTTTGAGATGCTACTTTTGAGAAGGCTGCCATCAAACAACAATTTAATGTCTTTCCAATCTTTCAAAATAAAACTGTCCCAATTTGTAAAAGGTGAATTAATGAATTTTTCTTTCTGGACACATGCATTCACCCCTTCTGATATTTGCCTTTTCTAACTTCAAAAGGACCAATTCGATTGGAGATTTAGATTTCCTAAAAATTCTTATATTTCTTTCCCACCAGAGGTTCCATAACACAAGAGCTGGAATTATAAGCCAAATACAGACGAAAAATGAGGATTGATACAGAATCGGCCAAGTTTGGAAGAGATCCCAAAGTGTATTTGGAAGTGGATTATATAATTGCATCTTGCTTTTAATAAAATTCCAACATTGATTAGCAAAAATACACTGCACAAAAAGATGATCTACTATTTCTAATTCCACTTCACAAAATGGACACTTGAAAGGATCAACAATCTTCAATTTAACAAGTTGATCACTTGTTAAAATTATTTTCTATAAAGCAAGCCATGCAAAGCATCTGGCTTTCAGAAGGACTTTATTATTCCAACAAAAGGTAAATGCTCGTTGAGGTTTAGTAGGATATTTAGATTGTGCTATTACTGCATATCCTTCCTTCACAAAATATGAGCCTACTTTTGATGCTGCCCATAGTATTCTATCTGGTTTTGAAGATAGATAAACTGTTCTTTCCTTCACAGTCTTATTGAAAAGATCGGATTGCTGATTGCTTAACAAATTGCTTGAGGGGGTTTTCCACAATACTTTACCCATCAGGGGGCTTGGTGATTGAATATAATCTAGGATATTTTGACCCCAAGTTTGAGATAAGATTGTTCATACCTCTTGAAGGTCCTGATTTGTTGATAGCGAAGGCTTCCCATTCCATGAGTCTGCCCAAAACTTTACACTTCGTCCATCATTTACCTCCCAAGATGAAAATTTTGTAATGAAGCTTCTACTATTTAAGATGAAATTCTGACATTTTCAATATTAAATTTTATAATTGAATACATATTTTTTATATTAAAAAATATATTTTAATACATATTTTTTATATTCAAATATATTTTAATATTTTGCAAAGATTAAGTGAAATAAATTTAATATTTCAAAAATGTCATTTAATTCATGAAATTTGTTGACTAAATTTAATATAAATTAAATATTTGAAAAATACCATTGAATATACATATGAAGGTAGCATTTTCAATATTAAAATTTTATATTAAAATATCAAAATCTACAGATGAAAATGCCTTTATCAATCACTTAGCACTATTTAATTAGCACACAATTGATCATTTTAAGTTTGGCCAAAGGAAATAAAAGGAAGTTAGGATTTTATTTACTCATTTGCACGAAGAGAAACTGGTATTGTATGATTTATGACAAAAGAATTTGTAGGCCAAGCTTTGTCTTATGCTTTTTGGTGTCTTGGTTGAACTATCTCATCAAATCTAATCTAATCCAAACATGTCACATTCTACATGCTTGAAACATGAGTTTGAGTGTTGGCATAGGCATCTTGATTTTCATCAAACCATTAAGACACCCCTTGACATTAAACAATAAACCAATTAGGGAATTTTTTTGGTTTATTGTTTACACACATTATAGTATACATTATAATTATATTATAATGTAATATAAAAATTATAGTATAATGTAATATAATAATTATATTATTATGTAATAGAATTATTATATTAATTCAAATTTTATACCCAATCATTTTTGTGAGTACCATTGGCAACAACACAAAATGCCAATTACTCTTATCTTGTGTTTTTTAGAAATATTGGATAGTAAACGCTCCAACCACACTATTAGGCATGAAGTTGATTTATTCTGAAAGTATAATATAAATAAACTTTCCTTTTATTTGGTCACCAAACTTTTCATTGGCTGTCTTTTTTCTAAGGTGACGGAGTATCCCTTGCAGCCACTGAAATCTTGTCTTCAAAATTGTTAATGTTGTACATAAAGAAGAAAGGAGCCAACCTTTGACATCTCCATTATCAATATTGTCTTTGTAACCACCATTCTAGTAGGTGGTGGTTACGAAGACAATACTGATAAAGGAGATGTGCAATGAAAGGGAAAGCTAGAGCTGTCATTTTAGATGTATCCACCATTTCATCATCAAAGTGGGGGTATCTATGCCATGCCAAATCTGCCACTCGGCGGCGGTGTTAGCACCCTTATTCCCTTGACCTATGAGATGCCCACATAAGTAATCTTTTCATTTTAGATTTGCTTTGCCTTCGCCTTCAATTCATGTGTAGAGCAATATTCGTGATTATGATTGCATTTTAAATGAAATGAAGTTGTGTTGGAGTGTCAACCAAGGGGAGTTCACTCCAACGATCATGTCAAGTATGGCCAAACTCTAAATCTTCACACTCAAGCTTTTGCTATTATGAGAGAGAGAATGATGGGAGTCTTGTTTAGTTAGGAGAGTTTAGATTATTAACAAAAATGTAAATGATACATATTTTTTACTCTTATTGTTGGTTGTTTATCAACTCTCAATATATATTAAACTTTTTCAAAATATTATTGAACACTCATTTTTTATTTTCTTTCATCATTCTACACTATTTGATTGAAATATGAAAAGGCACTTCTCACTTTACATAGAGAAAGATCTTGATCATGTTCATTTTTTTCATCATTGTTAAGACCAAATGATCATGTTAATTGTCTACACACATTGAATTATAGAGGATTTTTGACACTTGTAATACTAATGTCAAACCTTCTATGCCAGACATGGTACAAACTAAACAAACTGCTCGTAAGTCGATAGTAGGGAATTCCCACTATTTATAATGTAAGAAGGAGTGAGAAGCATTGACCAAGTCCGTAGAGGGGAAGAACATTGAGGGTGAAGGTTGGTTGAAGGAAAATGAGACCTTTTCCCATGTTATGCAAAGGATTCGTGATGTGAAGGCAAAAATCAAGTGGTCTGAGAAAGTGACTACTAGCATACAAGTTGACTTGGACAGGAAATTGCCTCAAACCTGTTAGATACAAAGAGACAAAATAATGATGAGGAACACCTACATATGTGATCTCCTAAAATAATTCTAATAAGTTCCGACGAATCTAAGGATTATACACCTCTAACACCCTAAAGAAAACCCTTATGCAAATGTTGACAATAAATAAAATATTTATGCAAAGGTTATTGATAAATAAAGTACTTATGTGTAATTATAACTCCAAGTACAAGATGTGAGGTTGGTCAACCTTTGATTCTAGGCATACAATTACACTACATGTACTCCTATGACACTAAAGTTGAATATCTATTAAATATTGCTAACAAAATTTTTGAAATAGCAATTTTGTTCAAAATTTCTATAATTATTAATTATCTTATGAAGCTTTCTCAACATTAGTACCATTGCTATCATCTCTATCTATAACTGACCAACCTCCTACATTAAAATAAATTTTATACCAACAACTTGCTGACACTTCTCTTTGTAGTCTTGTTATCTTTGAAAATTCAATTGAAAATCATACAATTTTTTTCTACAACTTAGAATCATACATATCTTTATAACCTGTTACTTATTTAGGAGTTTTGTTTATTGTTTAGATAATGGCTACCCAAAATGAATCTCCTTCCATCCAACCATCATTCCAACAACTAGAAGCCCCTAAGGAGTCAACAAATTCAAACACACATGTGCCAAGTCTGATAGACAAGTTGTACACATCAATTGAAGCCCATTCAAAAAAAATCATGAGAGAGCTCCATGATGCTGCACTGCTTACACGTGCAGTAGAATGACAAGAGATTGATGAAATGGAAGAAATTACCCATAAATTACATACAACATGCATGAAAGTTGTAGGATTCTCTGGTTTTTTAAGAGAACTTTATTATGTTGAGCAATACGAGGAACCAAGAGCTGTAAAAAGCGCCATTGAAGAATTTATTTTGTACTTGTATGATACTTAGGGTAGACACATGTGAACCATATAGAGGGTTGTTTCATGGTTGGTTCACTCTTATGAACAACATTTTGATGGAGACTTTCATGTCTATTTTGTAAAAAAAATTCATACGTGTTGTATGTAGGTGGCAACCATGATTGACTTAGTCTTACGAACAATATTTTCATATGGACTTTGATGTCTAATTTTGCAAAAGACTGTTCATATATTTTGGATGTACATGGCCTACTTGATATATAAATAGTCACAAGATAACAATAATGAGTGCATTTTTTTAAGGACCAATATCCAAAACACAATAAAGGTTTAATTTTTCTTCTTTGTGATGAATTTTTTATGTTTTTTTTTTTCAGCGAATAATATACAAATCATTTACTTGAGTTAATTTCATACCTTTAATTTAATTAGTTAATTTATAATCTTTAGATAAAAAAGGGAATAGAATTTCATTAGTTTGATAACTTGAAATTTATTCGACTAATTATACTTCAACTATACTTCTTATTTAATAGTCATGTAAATTTGTATTATGTTTAGAACCTTTCAATTGCAATAGTCTTTGACATTAAATGAAATTCATTTAAAAGAAAAGTAGATTTACCATTGAAAAACATCAATTTTACAAATCCAACTTCAATTATTTTCTAGATATGGTGTGACCGAGATTGAATTTTGAATTAGAGGAGCAAAGAAGGCAATATCAAAGAGAATATAGAAGACGGTGACAAGAACAAATGGCATATGTTGAAAGGGAAGAACAAAAAAAGACACAACAAAGTTGAAAGAGAAAGCTATGTTAGACGAAGGGAAGAAGTAACAGTACAAGATGAGATAAATGTAGGTGTACAAGGAAACATACAAAACCCAAATGGAATGATTCATGATGATTTCAAAAAAAATCAAATACAATTTCAACATCAATTAGATAACTTGACAACACTAAGCATGTGTTATATCTGTCAAGAATGCTACCTAGGAATGAAAGTATTTCACACCTCTGAAGGTGTTGTTTTTAATAGATCCCGTCAAGAGAAAGGGAAGAATAGATTTTCAACTTTAAATAATATGGATCCTGGGCCACAACCAGAAGAGCTAGTGAAATTGACTCAAGTAGAAGAAATGTTGATTGCACGTGTTACCCCAATATTACAAGTTACCCATGCAATAGGTGGTCAGTATAAATACAAAAGACACACAATAAGTTTTCCACAAAATGTGGAATATGTTTCAAATGTTTTGCCACATTCAACAAGAGAGTTGCCAATCATCATTGTTTGAAGAAGGGATCAATGTGGAAAAAATTATAAATTCACAATGAATAGGGATCATGTGTATAGGACATTAAAATACAAAGTAGACCATGAAAAGTTTTATTCAGATGTCAAAATTGTTGGGAATAGGATGCCATTTAATTGCAATCCTAAACATTATTTCATGTATCTCCTAAGTCCTTGGAAAGTGTTCCCCAAACACGAGGATTAGAAAGAGATTAAATTTGAATGAAATGAACATGTAAATTGACATTTGTAATTAATTATAAATGATAGGAACATGTGGGGACACCCATGAAGATCTCCTAAAAAAATAGGAGCACATGGGGCATCCACATGGAAGGTGAAACTCACCTTGAGTTAAGTTAATTGTTTGGAGTAAAAGATAACACTTCAGTAATGCATGTAAAGATCCTAGAAGTTAGGGATTGATGTTTACATGCATGCCATTTAGTTCAGATCAATTCACTTCAGTTTAGTTTAGTATTAGTTAAGTTAAGTTCAATTCAGTTAAGTTTAGTTCAATCCAGTTCAGTTATGGTTCAATTATCTTCAGTTGCATCTAGTTAGTTTTAGTTGAATGCTAGTTGACTTCAGTTGACTTGGAATGCATAACTAATGACTTGAGTTGCATGGCAGATAATATGTGACACATTCAGTTAAGAGGGGATGATCAATCATGCATGATATTTGCATGAATGGTGGAGAGATATGTTTCAGTTAACAGAGATTGACTTGGACTCACCTTGGGCGCCCAAGTTGGCATCTTGGAGTTACACTTTTGCATGATAAGATATTTTATAAGGCTGAGTTAAGTGGGCCCATTCTTGGGTGCCAAATTTGAGGATAAGCTTACAAGATATCTTTGGAATCAACATTGAGTTATGACTTCAGTTTGGGATGCCCAAATGGATGAAGGACTTGTTTTGACATTGTTCTTCACGGTAGAACTCTACTTGCAAAGAATAGGGGTGGGTTTTGTGAGATAAGCATTTTGCTTTGTAATTGTAAACTCTTTGGAGTTTACAAGGCTAATTATTGTATATATATTGCAACAAGTTGAAGAGAGTTTATCAGATTTTATTGCAAGTTGTGAAGAAGAGATGTTGAAGGAAAAAGAAGCATCTCAAGCAAGGATTTGAATTATTGTAATCTTATTCTGAGATTAAATAATACATTGATTCTTGGTGGATTTTTTCCCCAAAAGGGTTTCTCCATGGTATATGTTGTGTAACTTCTTTCTTTTGGTCTTATTCTTTTACAATCTTCTGTCTACTTATACAAATGGTAAAATGAATTAAATAGATAATCATCCACAAAGAAATTGTAACAAAGAACACTTATTTAGATCTACAGTATAATAGTTTTTTACAAGTTATAAAGCTACATAATTACCTCCATTTTTCAACATTTGGTATTAGAGCTAACAGTTGGGTAGAGTTTGAGACACCTTTCTCTAAAAAGTTTGAAGGTTTTTTGGTTGTAGTGGGATCTTTTACTATTGTGTTATTGCTGATTTTGGAAAATAAGTTTGTTACAATGAGTTTTAATTCTTGTTTAGATATTGAAAGATTCAATGGATCTAATTATTTGATGCGGAAACTAAAAATGGAGGATCTCCTTGAAGAGAGAGATCAGTGGTTAACTGTTGGTAATGAGACAAAGTCACCTACAATGATGTTAGATGAGGATTGGGATAAGCTTGATAAGAAGGCAAGAGGGACCATAAGATTATGTCTTGTTGATGCTGTTCTCTTGAATGTTTAAGAAGAAACTACTGCATATAAGTTGTGGAAGAGAATAGGTGATATTTATCAAACTAAAAGTCTTACTAATAATTTGTATCTGAAAAGACAATTGTATTCTTTAAAGATGAAAGATGGTGATTCTGTTGCACATCATTTGAATGATTTTAATTTGATTCTAAGTCAATTAGCATCTATAGATGTAAAGCTAGGAGATGAAGATAAATGCATATTGTTACTTTGTTCTTTACCAAAATCTTGGGAAAATCTAATTGTTGCTATCAGTGGTAGTGTAGATCCGAAGATGGACAATATAATTCCTACTCTCCTATCAGAGGAGATGAGGAGGAAGTCTAAAATAGAAATCCAAGATGCCTTGTTTGTAAAAGGTAGGCCTGAGAAAAAGGAACCTAAGGGAGACAAGGAAGGAAATGGTAAGCCAGAAGGACAAAGTAAGGTAAAGTTTTAGAATTGTGGTAAACCGGGACATGTGAAGAAGGATTGTAAGAACAAGAAAAAGAGTTTTGATTCTTCTACAGAGGAATCCTAGGATGATAGTAATCATGCTTTGATTATTTCATGTAAAAATGTTAGTGATGACTCTTTTCCTGATGTTAAAGAGTGATCTTCATGAGGAGGATGGTAGTCATGATGCCATGTGTAGCTCGTACCATGGTTCAGTGGGAGTTGTTGGAAGTGACGTGGATGCACCATTGGTAAGGTTATCTTCATGTGATTGGGGATATGGTTTTTTATTGGTTTAGATTGGTTACTATTATGTCATGGTTTACTCTTGATATGCATTTAGAGTTTGGCATGGTACTTGTTCTCTTGAGACTAGGATGCATAAATGTTATGGTGCATGTGATCTCCTAGTAGGAGATGGTTAGATCATGTTGTCATGTTTATGTTCCTAATTCATGATTGGAGCTTTGACATTGATCTTGTGTAGTTCTCTTAAGTATTGGGTACATTAATCATTTGCTTGATTACTTCATGATAGTGCTATGTTGCATTTGGAGTTTGGCATGGATTGGTTGCTTATAGGTCCTCATGGATACTTGGAGAAATAGGTGAGGCTTGAGTTCTCTTATGGTAAGAGGTATTTGTTAAAATGGTTACTTGTAAGAAAAGTTATTTTCAATAGTAAAGATCGAGAAGCCTACACCTTGGTTGGACGTGAGTTCAACACACTCAGTGGTTTCACATGCCTCCAAAGAGGCAGTTTGGATACATAGACTTGGGAAAGGTATTGGTTTTAATTGCAAGTAAGTTAAACTTGAATGCGAAGTTAGAGTTCTATGTGTTTAGCCAAAAATCCTATTTATCATGCTCGTACTAAGCATGTTGATGTTCAGTATCACTTTGTGTGAAAAATGGTTGAGATTGTGAAGGTATTAATTGAGAAAGTTGACACTTTAATTAATATGTAGATTATCTTATGAAACCAATTCCCACAGATAAGTTTTCTTGGTTTTAATCATTTGCTTGAAGCTTCATGATTATGTAGGTTGCATTTGAAGTTGGCATGGATTGATTAGTTGGTGCAGGAAAGCCATTGGCCTTGAGTCCTGTACTTGATTTATAATAATGATTCCTTATTTAGAATAATTGCAATGTATAATGTCAAGTGGGAGAATTTTGGGAATATGATGCCATTTAAAGTCCTTGGAAAGTGTTCCCCAAACACTAGATTAGAAAGAGATTAAATTTGAATGAAATGAACATGTAAATTGACATTTGTAATTAATTCTCAATGATAGGAACATGTGGGGATGCCCATGAAGAGATCCTACAAAATAGGAGCACATGGGGCACCCACATGGAAGGTGGAACTCACCTTGAGTTAACTATTTGGAGTAAAAGATAACACTTCAGTAATGCATGTATAGATCCTAGAAGTTAGGGATTGATGTTTACATGCATGGAGTTCAGTTCAGTTTAGTTCATATTAGTTTAGTTCAATTAATTGTTTGGAGTAAAAGATAACACTTCAGTAATGCATGTAAAGATCCTAGAAGTTAGGGATTGATGTTTACATGCATGGAGTTCAGTTCAGTTTAGTTTAGATTAGTTCAGTTCAATTCTGTTTAGTTTAGTTCAGTCAGTTCAGTATTAGTTCAGTTCAATTCAATTCAGTTTAGTTTAGTTTAGTGCAGTTTAGTTATGGTTCAGTTATCTTTAGTTGAATACTAGTTGACTTCAGTTGACTTGGAATGCATGACTAATGACTTGAGTTGCATGACAGATACCAGGTGACACATTCAGTTAAGAAGGGATGATCAATCATGCATGATATTTGCATGAATGGTGGAGAGATATGTTTTAGTTAATAGAGATTGACTTGGACCCACCTTGGGCACCCAAGTTGGCATCTTGGAGTTAACACTTTTGCATGATAAGATATTTTATAAGGCTGAGTTAAGTGGGCCCATTCTTGGGTGCCAACTTTGAGGATAAGCTTACAAGATATCTTCAGAATCAACATTGAGTTATGACTTCATTTTGGGATGCCCAAATGGATGAAGGGCTTGTTTTGACATTGCTCTTCATGATAGAACTCTACTTGCAAAGAATAGGTGTGGGTTTTGTGAGATAAGCATTGTGCTTTGTAATTGTAAACTCTTTGGAGTTTAGAAGGCTCATTATTGTCTATATATTGCAGCAAGTTGAAGAGAGTTTATCAGATTTTATTGTAGGTTGTGAAGAAGAATTGTTGAAGGAGAAAGAAGCATCTCAAGCAAGGATTGGAATTATTGTATTCTTGTTCTGAGATTAAATAATATATTGATTCTTGGTGGAGTTTTTTCCCAAAAGGGTTTCTCCACGATATATGTTGTGTAACTTCTTTCTTCTGGTCTTATTCTTCTACAATCTTCTGTCTACTTCTACAAATGGTAAAATGAATTAAACATATAATCATCCACAAAGAAATTGTAACAAATAACACTTATTTAGATCTACAGTATAATAGTTTTTTACAAGTTCTAAAGCTACATAATTACCTCCATTTTTCAACAAAAATCAATGAATTTTTTTTTAAAGCATTTATTATGTTATAGGGACCATCATTTTGGTCAACATCCAAGATTTTGATATTTTATGATGAACATGATAATGAGATACCATGCACAAAATTCTTCATCTATATTTGTCAAAAGAAGCTTTCAAGACATGCCAATCACCATCAATGAGTTGCATTAGCATATGGAAAACATGCCACAATCCCATCTAGCTGACATGTTAATGTGATTTGGAACAACATTGAGGGGTACAAGGTCATAATAGACACAATGTCATGCAAAATTAATTGACATGCTTCATCAAATAGGCTCTCCTACAATATTCTTCACTTTGAGTGCAATAGATATGTATTGGCCTAATTTGCATGTACTAATGCTAGGAACATTGCCAACTACTCCATGGGAGGCTCAAATATGGCAAAAACAAAATGTTATTAACTATCCTCATATAGTCACACAATACATGCATTTAAGAAATTCAATGTTTAGAACATAAATACTAGAAAAAGGAATGAAAATTAGGGATTTTTGGTCTAGATATGAGTGGAAACATAGGGGATCACCACATGTGCATGGATTCATATGGATACATGGAGCATCAAATATGGACAACTTGGATTGGTCAAATCAAGAGTAATAAAAAATGTAGAAAGATATTTCCATTCTATTGTTCAAGCATGGAATCCTAGACAAGATCCACATCAACAAAACATCCAGAAATGTTCAAAATAGTAAAACATACGCATACTATCTATGGCATAAACGATTTGTAGTTTATCACATCACTAATAAATTTATTTGTATATCGAATTGTAGGCATTCCAAAATTTCCCTCAACATCCATGTCTAAAAAATACAAGACAACTTGTAGAGATAAATGTTGATCATGACTATGAAGAGCTACTAAATTCTATAGAGAGACACATAGTTTGTAGGGAGGGTGCATGCCTATGAAAAAAAGGAGGAACAATGGTTTGCAGGTAACAATTTTCATAAGTTAAAATATATATATTCAAATAAAATGTAATATGATTATAAACTACTAAAATACACCACTTATTCATATTCATAATAGGTATAATGCTCCTTGGCCATTAAATTTGGAGGGATCCAAATTATATGAAGACATAGAAATAGGTGAAATTTTTTTTGAGCCAGCTAGGAATGATGACAGAGTAAACTCACATGATCGTTACATATTGCAATTGTGGAGAGAAAATATGGATTGGAAACCTATTCTTTCCAAACATGTAACCAAATATATTGCAAAGTATGCAGCAAAAGAACAAAAAAGTTCAGAAGCATACCAAGAGATGTTGATGTGTCTTGCAAACATGGAAAATCCTGATGATTTGGTTGCAAAAGCATATAGAATACTTTTGATTGAGACTGTCATAGAAAGAGACATTGGAGCTCAAGAGATGTGCCACATGCTACTTGAACTTTCATTGGTAGAGAGAAGTAGAAGGTTTATCAATCTAAATGTGTCACATGAGGTGTTCAAACCCGTAAGTGTAAATGATGAAAAAAACAATGAAGAACAAACAACATCTTTCATTCAAGGATATAAAATAAGGCCTTTGTTTATGGAAGGTGTTACACTAATTGATGCAACCAAATCATGGATATATAATCCTAAAATAAGAAGAGATAACAAATGGGAGCCAAGACAAAAAAGTGACTATTGTTAGAGTATGTCCTAAGTTTTTATCCATTCCTCCACATGAGTCAAATAAATGGATTGATTTTTGTTATTAAGAATTATTGTTGTACAAACCTTTTTGTGATGTGGATAAAGATATTGGTCATGATGATGATTCAATAAGACAAAACTGAGAGTCATTCCATTATAACCCTTGGCACATGGTATGAATAGCAATTGAAGAACATGATAACATCAGTGATGCTAAAATTGAAGACAATGAAGCTCTTCAAAGAAATACCACCTAGCATGAATGGGAAATACTATCTAGACTACATCATGGTCAAAATATACAAGTTTCTGAAATAGATATGTTGGGAAGGAGAGATATTGATAGACAAGCAAATTGGTGTAATGAATATCATAGTGAAATGTATACGAATCAAGTAATGAACTTCATCAGTAGAATGAGAGAACATGGATGTCTCATACATGATGAAATATCACAGCCTATGAACTACACAACCCTCAATGATAAACAAAAAAGGCACTCAACATAATCATGACACACTACCATAATAATCAAAATGCATCACCCTTGTTGATGATAATTCAAGGAACAACAGGGGCAGGAAATTCATATCTAATTGGTGCTATTAGTCAAGCTCTTCAAAATACAACATATCCCAGTCCTCCTCTTCTATTACTTGCACCAAATGGAGTTGCAACATTCAACATAAGAGCGTCCACAGTTCATTCAAAACTCTGAATCCCAATCAGAGATTTTTCTCAATTGGAAGGAGCGAGGCTCACAAGTTTTCAAGAAGAAATAGCAAACATCAAGTACATTCTAATTGATGAAATGAGCTTCATTGGTGAAAAATTTCTAGAAAACATTGATTCTTGGCTCCGACAAGCATTCCCACAAAATGAAAATCATAACTTTGGAGGTAGATATCTATTTGATTAACAAAATTAATTATTTTATATTGAAATACAAAAAATTCATGCAAATGACAATTGTATAACTATAAAGTTCTATAGTATTCACAATAATTGTTATCAATTTTCTGTTAGGCATATCTATCATTTTTGTTGGAGATTTGGGTCAGTTACCTCCTGTTATTGATAGAACAACATATGACATCAACACACCAGCTAAGTTGCTATGGGAAGAATTCAAAACTATGGCTACTCTGGATAAAATATTCAGAAAAGATGGACAAAACATCCATCAACAAAGATTTCGTCAACTTTTGACAATTCTGAGAGATGCAAACCCCACAATTGATGATTGGAAATTGCTTATGACAAGAACCACTATTACATTAGATGCAAGAAGAAATCAATAGTTTGACAGTGGTGTGCATTTATTCTCCACAAATAAAAATTTTAATAACCATAACAAGAAAATGCTATACTCATTGAAGCATCCTATTGCACGTAGTGTTGCAACAAAATCAGGAAGTAGTAATGCAGAAGAAGAATGCTCAAATGATGAGCTGGATCTATAATTATTGATATGTAAAGATGCCAAAGTTATATTAACCTCAAATCTATTGATACAAGCATGTCTTGTAAATGGAGCTTTAGGATATATACGAAGCATTGTATACAAACTTGGAACCGGTCCACTAGAACCACCAACATATGTAATGGTTGTGTTTGACAGCTATTCATGAATATCATTTGATGATCATAACCAAAATACAATTCCAATTACAACAATACAAAGGGCTAGGACAATCCAAATTTCGTTAAGATTGGCTTGGGCATTGACAATTCACAAATCACAGGGTTTGACTCTATCAAAAGCTACTATTGATATAGGACCAAGAGAAAGAATGAGATTGACATTTGTAGCTATATCCCGTGTAAATGCATCGAAGGCTTAATAATTATGCCACCATTCACATATGACAGTTATGAAAAAATGAAAAAGGGTAGACAACTTGCCAAGAGAAAGGTTGAATAAAACAGATTGAAAATTTTAGAAGATACTTGATGTAACATGCATATGTTCTTCAATTTTGATTCCATGAGTGTCAAATTTCAAAATGTAATATATGCTATGGTATTGAGTTTTATGCTACATTCAATTCTTCTACTATATTAAAAATTCAACAAATTATAAATGTTTCCATTTTCTCTTCTAGTTTTTTTTGCCATGTTTGAATTCTATTGAATACTATTTTTCTTATATGATGATGATGTAGGCATGAATCCTACCAAAAATCCATATAATCACCCAATTGCCGGAAAAAATGAACCTCCTACAAGAACCATTCCTATTGCAGCACTGAATTTGTACCAAAATAGATGGTCAATAAAGGCAAGAGTCACTAGAAAGGGTCAACTTTGTCATTTTAACAATGCAAAAGGAGATGGAAAAGTGTTTACTTTTGACTTGGTTGATTCAGATGGTGGTGAAATAAGAGTAACATGTTTTAATGTAGTTGCAGAAAAGTTTTATGATTGCATAAAAATTGGAAAAGTGTTTATCATCTCAAAAGGGAGACTCAAACTTGCACAAAAGAATTTCAACCAATTAAAGAATGAATGGGAAATCTTATTAGAAACAAATTTGATTGATGAGTTGTGTTTGGAGGAGGATAGCTTTATACCAAAACAACAATTCCATTTTACATCGATAAGAGAAATTGAGAACATGAAAAGCAATTCTTTGGTTGATATCATTGGTGTTGTTTTCTCAATCAAAACACCAAACATAATATTTAGAAAGAATTCCACACAAACTCAAAAAAGAACCCTTCAATTGAAAGACATGTCAGGTTGTATGGTGGAATTAACAATGTGGGGTGGTTTTTGCAATAAGGAAGGTCAACAACTCCAAGAAATGTGCAATGTAGGAACTTTTCCCATTCTTGCTATAAAGGCTGGATGAATTAGTGATTGTGGTGGGAAATCTGTGGGAACAATTACTACAACCCAACTCCTTATAAATCCAGATCTTCTAGACTCACACAAATTGAGATTGTGGTTTGATACAGAAGGGAAGAATCTCCATGCTCATTCTATTACAAAGGAAATCTCATCTGTAATAGAAGAAAAAATGTTAAAAAGTATCACACAAATACAAGATCAGCAACTTGGTAACTCTGGTAAACCTTATTGGATAGTGATAAAAGCTACCTTATCTTTCATAAAGGTAAACATTTTTTGTTATACAACTTGCCCCTTGAAAATTGGAGGTAGGAATTGCAAAAAGAAGGTAAACACTAATGAAAATGGTCAGTGGTATTGTGGAAGATGTGATAAAACTTTCCCGAATGTGATTATAAAATATACTTCAATGCAAAGTGCAAGACCATACTTCTTTCACTTGGATTACTGCTTTTGAAGAAGCGGCAGAAGAAATTATGGGTGTTACAACAAAAGAATTGAACATTTTGAAGCATGAAGAACAAGATGATGTTAAGTTTGCACACATTATACAAAAGGTCCTTTTCAATAGATACATATTTAAACTTCAAGTGAAAAGAGAGATTTATAATGATGAACAAAGGATTAAATGCATAGTCATAAAAACAACAAAGTTTGATTATTCATCTGAGAGCAAAGCTTTATTAGATTCAATTACAAGACTCTAGGTTTCATGACATTGAAATGCGTGAATGGATATCATGTTAACAATGTATTCAAATATTAAAAAAAAAACCAGTGGATATATCTAAGTTAGTTGATGTGGTTTTTTCTGTGATATTGTTCTTTGTTGTTTTCAATACTAAATTTGATGATTGATGAAAATTTATGAATTGATAATAATAGAGTTAAACGAAAAAATAAACTAGCATACATTTATTAATTAAAAAAATTAAAAGTATTTGAGTTCTAATTAAATAGAAATGGTAGATGTTGATGTTATGTTTTGTTATATACAAGTTGGTATTATTTTAAATTTGAATGTGTACCCTTATATATGGGAATTGAAATAAACAATGAAAGAAACTATAATGAAATCATATATATTACTTTGGAAATTCATGTTAATGAAAATGTAAACATTTTTTCTCAAGTCAATAGGTGCCTCGATAATGATAACTCTTGATGTTTTTTACATATATTATTAATTAATATATGTATGCTAGTTTAAAACTATATAAAAAATGATAAAATTAACAAAGAAAATTTAAAGTTTTTTTTGTTTTGTGTGAGTTTTTTAAACCCCCACGGTGCTGCTTAAAATAAGTTTTTTTTAGGTTTTAAATGCAACAGAGTTCTATTTTTGTGAATTTAAAAATGAATTAAAATGATTGATTTTTTTTTAACTTTAAATGCCTAAAATTTTTATATTAAAGATTTTATTTAATTTTAATTTTTTAAAAATTTAAAAGAGTCAGGGCTTTAAACCTATGCGAGAGCCAACATGGCTCTTTAGAGCCCGTGATGCTCTTTGGAGCCCGTAGGGCCAAAAGAAAAGAAAATTTAAATTTATTTTCTTTGTTAATTTTTTTGTTTTTTGAGATTTTTATATATTTAAAAATAAAACGAGAACAAAAACCATCAACATTAAAATATAAACGAGGGTGTATACATAGTGATATGCTCAGTGATTACAGTATATACAAAGGTATATGTTGAGTTAAAATTTCACAATATATATTTAACATAGTGTATAAAAAAATATACCATAAATTTGCAGCAAAAAAAACTTAAAAATATATTCACTGTGTATATTTGCAAGTGAAAAGTGGGGTTAAAAAACTTCAAAAAAATTTTTGTAAGCAAAATATGTCAAATTATATGTCAAAAGTTGCAATGGTGAGCTTTTTTTTTGATTTGGGGCTCCTACAAGAAGTTGATTTTCAAGACCCACTTAGAAAACCCTTTACTTGCAACATCAAACTCACCAAAAAATCAAAAGGAAAGGTGTTAGAAGTTAAAAAACAGGTTCACCAAAATGAATGCAATGCAAATGGTATAATATAAATAGACATAAAATGTAAGTTAAATCAACCCAAATGCAATGCAAACCTCAAAGAGTAAGAGTAGCATAAGGATGTGTTGGATCTTTGGATGTGGTTGCTCTTACTCCAATAGCATGACAATGAGATTAATGGATATTTTTGCAGCATAACATTAGCATATGAGATGTGTTGAAAATGGAATGGGAAACCTCTCACATAGAAATGATAGGGGCTAAATCAAGCGTCAAGATTGAATGGGTAATGAAGGGCTAAGATTGATTGAAAATGTGAGATTTGGATCAAGATGGAGTGGAGTATTAGGATTGTGACAAGTGTCACAAGATGGAAAGGGGCTAAGAGGTAAGGTGTGCTCACACATGTGTGAGAACACATTGGGAAGAGAGGCATTAAATTTGTGTAAGTGATAGGGTGGCTTGTGTAAGAGATAGTGAGGGTAGGTGAGATCTCACACATGTGTGAGAAGAGGCTAGAAGATAGTCTATGACACTTGTCACTTTGTGACAAGGTTGGGGGGATGTGTAGGAATTTTAAATTAGAGGAAAATGATAATAGAGATTAGTAATGGGGAGATTAATTAATTTAATGGAGTAGGTTGAGTAAATAAACCAAGGGTTTATTTAACTTGGGTGGAGTTAAATGTTGTAGAATGGGCTCAGATGAAATTAAATAATAGGAAAATGGTAATGAAGGTTAGGAAGGGGATAATTTTAATTAATAAAAGATTAATTAATTTAAGCTTGTAGTAGAGTTTTCTGGGGCTTGGGGTTTGCATTCCTCGAGGTCACAAGTTTGACTCTGCTTCATAGTGGGCAAAGGCAAGGGTTAGTTATATTGTGTGTCAATTCCTGCTCTGCTGACCCAGGGTATAGGAATGGAATTTTCCCCTAACCTCCTTGGAGTTAGATTTATTTTGGAGAGATGGAGAGGAAAAAATGGTCCACAATTTCAGGGGCTCGCCCTTCGGCTCGAACAAGATTTTTTTGAAAAAATATGGTGGTTCCATGCATCCAAGTGCTTCCTATGGGACTTATGGCCAACAAAGGCGCTCCTTTTCTTAATCCTTTGCTTTCTCTGCCCCTTTTCCTGATTCATGTGTTCCTGATAGTTTGCTTTCATGGGGTAAACAATTTTTTTTCATATTTGTGGCTTGGATTCGACATCCTCGGGGAAGTCTTCATCTTCTTCTCATCGTCGGCAGTGGTCTGAGGTTGTTTTTGGTTTGAGTTCTTTGGCCACTTTTCCTAACTCCATACCACTTAAAGTTGGAACTCCCTTCAATCCAAACTTTTTTGTTTTACATTCGGCTTCCTTTCCTAATTCAATCCCCATTCCATATCCGCAGCTTTTCAAACTGAGGCTTTTGGATTTGTTTTTGAGGTCTTTTCTGAATTCTATCCCTATTAAGCATCTGAGATGCACTTTCTCTCAAAATAGGGTTTTATTAGATAAGAAGACTTCAAGGTTTGGATCAATCCTGTTCAAAGGTCAGAATACTCCTCGACTTAAGCATTTGAAGGATCCTGCTCATCATGATAAGGTATGGGTACCCAAAATGTGAAAAGGTTCATCCAAAGTTAATGGGGGTCAAGTTCATGTTACCTTCAATGATGAATTGTTGCAGCCTCAAGTTCATGATCTTCAGGATCTTTCCCTTGTCTGTAAGTTCTAGAAATTTTCCCCTGATGCTAAGTTCTTGCAAAATTGGGTTTTTTCAAACTTGGGCGGGAGCTAATTAGGTTTTTTACCTTGAAAAAGGGTAAGGGTTTTTTGTTGTCATTTTTGCTTCCAAAGATGATAGAAATGTTGTATCTAGGAAGAAATCTTGGATGTGTGAGGGATATGGATTGTTCACTTCTCCATAGGCCTCAAACTTTGATCCCTCTCAAAATATGATTAAGTTTATTCCTTTTTGGGTTCAGCTTCAAGGTTTTCCTCTTGAATATAGGGAAACTCATCTTATTGAATTTTTGTGCAATCAATTGGGTATTTTTCTTCATCAGGACTTGAATTTTTTTACAAATCCCTCATTATCAGTTAGGGTTTGTATTCTTCTTGATGTTGCTAGAACCCTCCCCTTTGTAGTGCATATCAAGTCTAGGTATGGACTATGGAAATAGACTCTTATCTTTGAGAATCCACTCATAATTTTCTCTAAATGTCACTTTCCTATTCATCCCACTTCTGCTTGTGTGACAGGTATGGATGATAGATTATTCTTCATCTCAGCCTTCTCAAAAAGTGCATCCTTTTCTAGTGTTCCTGTTAAGGATTCTAGTCAAATTATTGTTCACCCTAACCTTGGTAACGAGTTGGATATCATTGATGGGTGGAATTGTAATTTTAGGGAGGATAGCCCTAAAGTTGTGTTTAAAGTGTCCTCGAGTAACAATATTCATTCAAGGATTCTAGTTGCTTCGTTTTCTATTAATTGGTTAGTTGTGATTGATTTGCTAACACAAAGTAGCTCACGTGGGTTTCTAGCTATAAAGGATACTTCTATCACACAAGATCATATCATGTCTTCTTCAAAGGATTTTGAGGTTTCAAATATTTCCTTGACCCATCACAACTTTAGGCTCTTCAATTTTTCATTGGCTTCAGGTTGGGAAAAGTTTTTTTTATCTCCATCTATCTTTTTTCAAAAAAATCTCAACTTATTTGTGCCTGAATTCAAGTTTGCTACTGTTCTTCAACTTAATCAATGTGGTTCTATGTTAACAATGGCTTCCTTAACTCCATTTTCTAAAAAAGAAAGAGTTGATCAGGTTGATTCCATGGATTTTCAATCCATGTTAGAATAAGGAAATTTTGAATGTATAGCAAATCAAATAACTTCAATGGTTGGGTCAAAGTTAATTGATGAAATTGCAAAGGCGGTTGAGAAGGAATTTGAGGGGACTGAATTTTTGAATTTGTTTCCTTCAAATTTTGAGTTAAAGGATTCCATTGTTGATGACAGAACATTAGTTTCACAACTTTCTAATGTTGTCAATGCAAGCTTGCAAGGGGAACAGGGTGATGAGGAATTTGATTTTTCCACTACCTTATCCATTTCTCAGTCACCTTGTTTGTCTCCTTCAACTCAAAAATCACATGGTAAAAGAGGTCGTAATTCAAATGCTATTAAGCTTCAAGAGGAGATAGCAACAGGTAAGCAATCCACCTTGGATGGTAATATTAAAAAAAGATTGAGGAGAGCCTGCTACTCTTAGTACACAATATGAAAATATTATCCTGGAATGTTAGGGGCTTAAATGCTCCTAGCAAGAGATCCCGGACCAAACATCAAACTGATTCTTGTGGGGTTGATATTGTTCTTTTAGGGTGATCCCACAATATTGGTTTACAATTTTTGGCCAAACTGGAAATTGAACTAATTTTTTAAAACTAAATCTTCACCTTTGGGCACCTATAGTGGCTAAATCATGAGGAATTTGAAGATGATGCAAACTAGTGATTTGCAAAATTTTGTCTGTAGATTCTAAATATATATTTTAAATATTTTGGAATCAGATTGCACTTTTTTCCATCTCCTTTGAAAATCCAGTTTTTAACAAAACACTAGCTAGTGGCATTACTAGATAACACAACTTTTTATCTATGAAGGATAATTTTTTTTTTTTTAATTTACATTCATAACTATGATATCTAGTGCGTGGAATTGGTTTAATAGCATTTCATTAAATAATTTTTCTTAATTAATTTTCAAAGTCAAACCAGTTACAATATAGACATGATTTATTGGCTAAAACATAAATTTTTTTGTATGTATCAAAATTCATTTTTTTTTTTGTTGGATCGGGGACATCAATATCTAGTGCACTCGATATTTTTCAAATTTTTTTTGATAATCTTCATTTTTCCACATGTGCATATTAGAGAGCTTGATTTTCTAAGTAATCCCACATTCACAAGAAATAAAAATAAATATAATAAAATTAAATTTATTTAAAATTATGCTTTTGGGAAGATTATAATAAGGACTACATACTTAAAAATAAATTTTAAATGAATTTATTTGACCCCCCAAAAAGTAAATCAAAAGTGGTTTTTTATCAGCATTTTGATAGGTGTAAAGGAGACTCTGTTATAGGTATGGTTTAAAACTAGCGGGGTTCTATCCAAGGGGGTTTGATCTAAGGTGGTTTGATAAAACCCTCTTCAATTGGAATCCTTTAGATGGATCTTTTCAAGGCTTAAATCATTATATTTTCTAAAAATATGTGATTTCAACAAAAATCAAGATCTCCCATAAATTGTAAACTAGTATTGTGGGATCACCCTTTATAGGAAACTAAGTTTTCTCATGAAAGTTTCTCCTCAATTATTAGTAAATGGTTAAGGTGGAAATATTTTCAATCAAAAGCACAAGGAGATTTTGGAGGTTTAATAACATTATGGAATCCAAAATCTATTATTTTGGACCCTGTTTCAAGTGAAACTAATTGGTAGTTGGTAAAGGTAACACATTTTAATCTGCAGCTTTGGATTTTTAATGTTTATGCTCCCAATTCTACTTTTGGTAAGAAGTTGGTGTGGGATGCATTGTCACAAGAAATTAATAAATGTAGTGATGTTAAGGTCATTCTAGCTGGTGACTTCAATGCCATTTTATCTTTGGATGAAAAACAAGGAGGTATCATTCCACCACCAAAAACAATTGAGGACTTTAGTATCTTTGTTCAAGATAATGCTCTTATTGACATTCTTCCTAGAAATGGAAAGTTTACATGGACAAATAAAAGGAATTTTTTTTGTCAAATATTTGAGTGTCTTGATAGGTTCCTCATCACACCTACTTGATTATCAAAAAACTATGGATTGCAGTCTGTAATTTTACCATGGATTGGCTCTGATCATTTTTCAATTTCTTTGGACATTCAAAGTAAGCAGCTTGCACCTTGTTGCAATTCCTCTTTTAAATTTGAAATGATGTGGTTCTGTCATCCTCAGTTTTTAAGCTTGCTAAAAGAATGGTGGTTGTTGTCCTTTATGGTGGAAGGTACTTTAATGTTTAGATTTTGCACAAAATTAAGGTTCATTAAAGGCAGAATTAAGCAATGAAACTCTTCTACTTTTAAAAATATTTTCCAATATAAAGCTGAAGTTTACAAGAAGCTTGGGGAAGTTAATGCACAAGTTATAGCTAATGGGTTAAGTCTGGTTTTATTTGACCAACAATCACAACTGCAAGTGGAATTGGAAGAATTGGATGCCCGTGAGGAAATTTATTGGAGATAGAATTCTTGAGAGCTTTGGCTAAAAGAGGGAGATAATAACACTAAGTTCTTTCACATGTTAGCTCAAATAAAAAAGCTAAAAGTTCCATTTTTTCAATTCAAGATAGTGTCATAGTTAATGTTCTAACAAAAGAGGCAGATATTCAAGTAAAGGGTGTCAATTTTTTCTCAAATCTACTTTTTGCACCTATTCATCAACCATTGTAGGTGGGTAGGGAGAGAGGAATTTTTGGAAGTAATTCCAACGATTGTATCACAAGTGGAAAATGATATGTTACTTAAGCCATTCTCACTTGAGGAACTTAAGGTTGTAGTGTTTTCTATGCCTTCGGATAAAGCCCCAGGTCCGGATGGTTTTACAACATGCTTCTTCCAGAATTGTAGGGACTTCATTGGTCAGGATCTTCTAAAAGCTTTGGAAGAGTCTCGAAGTTCAGGAATGATGTTAAAACAATTTAACGTTACCCATATTGCTCTCATTCCTAAGGTATCCTCTTCAAAATCTTTTTCAGAATTTAGGACAACTTAATTATGTAATGTGATCTACAAGATTTTCACAAAAGCAATTTATTTGTGTCTAGTGCCTATTATTCCTAACTTAATTTCTAAGGAGAAAGGATGTTTTGTTCTTGGGAGGGAAATGGTGGAAGGAGCTTTAGTAGCTCTGAAATCTTACATTCAATCACAATGAATGGCATTCCATCATTGATAATCAAATTGGACATGATGAAGGTGTATGATAGGGTGGATTGGTCCTTCCTTTTGTATTTTTTATTGAAGTTTTTCTTCCATCCTAAATTGTGTAAGTGGATAATGTCTTTCTTTAAGGGAGCTAAATTTTCAATCCTTGTCAATGGCTCATTGGCAGGGTTTTTTAGTTCAACTCAGGGTGTAAGACAAGGAGATCCATTGTTGCCTTTTCTTTTTATTATTTTGGCTAAGGATTTTAGTAGGTTTATGCACAAGGCTCATAGTCAAGGTAATTGGAAAGGAATATTAATTCATCATTTAGATGTCACGGCCGCACATTCTTTTTTTGCTAACAATACCATATTATTTGGTAGGGCTACAATTTTTGAAGCCAAACAAATTAAGTTTGTTCTTGATAAATATACCCCTGCTTTTGGTCAAAAGATCAATCTAGCCAAATCAAAGATATATGTTTTTAATGCATCAACAGTATTAAAGGAGCACATTGTCAATATTTTGGGTTTCCAAGAAGCAAAATTTCCATGTAAGTATTTAGGAATTCCATTTTTTGTTGGTGCAAATAGGGTCTCGTACTGGGACAAGGTCATAAAAAGCTTAGAAGCAAGAATTGTAGGATGGAGAGGTAGATGGTTATCAATTTCAGGAAGGATCCTAATGATTAAATCGATTCTATTTGCAATTCCAAATTACTATATGTCAATTTTAAAAGCCCCTAGAACTGTTATTGTGCAAATTAAAAAGTTGATCAGGAATTTTCTTTGGAAAGGAAACATGGATGATAAAAAAAAATCCCTCTAGTTTCACTAGATAACTTATGTAGAGAGAAATTGAAAGGAGGAGTTGGAATTCACAACTTAACTGCAAGAAATGTTTCATTAGGTGCAAAGCTAGTTTGGCATTTGAATTCCAAACCTCAAGCCACATGGTGCAAAATCATGCAGAAAAAATATTTAGATTCTAGACCACCTGATCACATATTTTCAATTCTTAAACTCCCTCGCAAGGTTCTGTTATGTGGAACTTTTTGTTAACTTGCGGAAAATTTATAATCCCATATATAACTTGGGAGATTAATAATGGAGAGAAGACAGATTTCTGGTTGGGCTCATGGCAAGGTCATTCTCCTTTGAATACAATACATGAATTTCATCAAATACAACATATAATTCCAATTTGGGGCTTGAAAGTAAGAGATTATTTTCAAGAAATAGATATTCTCACAAGGAGAGTGGCTTGGAAAAGATTTGCATATCCTTTATTGTTGATGTTCAACAAGGGAGTCTAAATAATTTTTTAAGTGGTAGAGTTATCTTTTCTCATAATGCTACTGACAAGGTTATCTGGGCTCCTTCTAAATCAGGTCACTATATAGTAAAGTTGGGATACAAAGCATTAATGAATAGAGAGGTTCATTCTATGCCACAAAGAGCTCTGACTTTTTGTTGGAATTCTATAGTGTTACCAAAAGTAGGATGTTTCACTTGGATATCCTTAACAAACAAGATCTTAACAAGTTAAAGATTGCATAGTTTAGGTATATCAAATCCTTTTAACTGTGTGCTATATAGGACAACTTTAGAAGATATAAATCATCTTTTTCTGCAATGCTCTTTTGCAAATTCTTGTTTGAACTTCATTCAAGCAAAGGTAAGCTAGTACGCTCCTCCTCTAGCTAAACTTTGGGATCTTATTTCAAGTTGGCCTCTTCTGTATTAATCTTCTTTGTTTGCTAGTCTTTGGAGAATTATTCCTTCTGTGGTCTTGTGGTGTATTTGGTGGGAGTGAAATAAAAGGATATTTTGCAAGAAAATTTCAAATATTGATCATGTGCTTCACAAGTTGGAGAACTCAATATGTGAGATAAAAAATTCCTATGTTCATAATGCTAAACATGTTGGTTCAATTTTCAAAGATTGGGATTCAAAAGAAATAAAGATCTAGAAAAATTTGGTTATCCATTTTAGAGGCAACCTACAAGTTCTTGTCATCAATAAAGTTGATAGAAAGAGAGTAATCTGGAAACCACCATCAAGTAGCTTTGTCAAGTTAAATTTTGATGGAGCCTCAAAAGGTAACCCTAGGAATTCAGGTGTAGGGGTTGTGTTGAGAAATTCAGAAGGTCTATTAGTTAGTGCAAAATAAATAAAGTTACCTTTAGGAACAAATAATATTGCAGAAGTGCAAGCTCTTTTGTTAGGATTACAAATGGCTATAAATTAGAATTGTCTAAAGCTTCATGTTGAAGGTGATTTTTTGGTAATCATCAATGCTTGTAGAGATAGAAAGCGTTATAGTTGGAAAATTAGTTATTTTCTTGTTCAAGTTTGGAGATTGCTTGATGTCTTGGAAAAATTTCAAATCACGCATACTTATAGAGAAGGGAACCATTTGGCAGATCTTCTTGCAAACTTGGGGTGTGAGCAAGAATAGGAGAAATAATTTATGAGGCAAGGTTAAACAATATCACATAGGAATTGCAATCCATTATAAACAGGGAAATGCATATGCCAAAGGTGTAATGTATCAATGCCTTAGAAAGGAAAGAGCCATTTTAGTATGTTTGATGATCATGGCTAAGTCGATGTTTTTTCAAATGGACAAGCAGACTAATTTGTTAAGGGTATCTTATTGTGCTTGGTTGTGGCCAATGGGAATTTTATATATTTAAAAGCTAATGTTTGTTTATTTTTGTAGGAATGATCTTTTATTATTATCATTGTTCACATGGTGTTACATTTCAAATTATGATTTCATTTAACAAACTTCTTTGTACTTGCTTACGTCAAAGTTCAGGAAGGGATCTGGTACTTGGCTATGTCACCAAGTAGTGACATCCAGTTGATATGTCACCAAATAATGATTCACCAATTTTATGGTACAAACAAATGGCAATTAGTGGTGTGTGATGTGTGTGTTGTAAAAACATGTGGTACCTCATAGAAAGGACAATATTTTATAGCTTGAATTGGGCAACAAAGCTTCTCAAATGCATTAAGTCTTTGCTCAACCGAGTCCTCTCAAAATTTCCTTTTGTTTGGGATTTCAACAGATGGCACATGAATTGAAGGTGTGATCAAATCACACACATAATAAACAAACAATTGGTAATGGGGCTCAAAGCTACTAAGTGTAATTATTACAAGTGTTATACACAGTTGTTCAAGTATATTAACTTCACACTACTTGTAATAATTACAAATATCTTTTAACACTAAGCAAATATTTTTTTTGTGAGAAATGATAGTGAAATTTGTATTGAATAATTGAGTTTCTTGTGTTTTGTGTAATACTAAAGATGTTCTTCAGTGGCCATCATACAAAACTCCTAATTTATAAGGTGTGGAGCTCTCAATCTCAAGTATTATGGTTCTTCAAAGGTGTGGGTCTTCAAGGTCTGCTATAGTTTTGTAAAAGGTGTCGTAAGCTTCTGTTGGTTGATGGGTTCTCAAAAAAGGGTAATTTTCTCTCTTCTTGCATTCCTTGGGAATTGTCTTCTGAGTCCTCATATTGTTTATTCTCTAGTTTAATTCGGGTCTTCAAAATTAAAATTATGGTGGTGCTTTTGATTTCTATGGGACTACCAGGCGTTGTAAATCTTTTTTTTTTTGTTTTGGGTCAAATTTTTCTAAAAACTAGAGATCCTTGGTGCACTGTGTGTTGGTACAAGATGGAATATTTTCCCAAAAACTTCAAGATTGAGGTGAAAATTAGGGAGAGAGAAATTCCTTTCTCCGAGGAAGTTACGGAGTTTGAGCTATCAAAGGTTTTCAAAATGTCTTGCCTGAGTTTATTGGATAGTGTCAAAACTATTCTAGGGCAATAAATTTTATGCCCAAGTTCTCCCAAGCTGTTATTCCCCACTCAAGTTCTTTCCATCTTTCTGTCGAATGTAATGGACCTGGTACAATCTTTTGATTTCCTCTTAATTGTGGTTTAAGAGTCAGTTTCACCAAATTAATTTGGGACATTATTTGTTCTTTCCAGTCGGCTATTATAAATTGGAAAAGCGGAAAGGCCTCATCGAGTACTTTCCGCATATTTAACCCCAGTGAAGAAAGTAACATACAAAGAGGTGGAGCCATTATTAAGAAAGTGTCTCTACGAGGATGACCTAGTCATTGTATATGGTTCTCAACACCCATGCTCAAGAGCTCTGACCTTTGATGGTGGAAAAATGTAAAGAGAAATAATTTATGATTTCTTTTCTCCTCTCTCACCACATTCAACATGGACCTAGGGAAATGGTGTTAGCTAGAGACATTCTAGATTCTCCTTCACCTGTGCAATTTGGGTGAAGGGATGGGCAGGCTTTAAATGGCTCTAATTTAAAGATTCAGAGGGTGGATACCTAGCTAACACTATCCTAATGAGGTTCACCAACAAATCACCTCATATTATGCATTGCATAAAGTTTATGTATTGAATCCCTGAAGTTTTCTTGGTTTATAATCATGTTTTGGTTTATACGTCTCGTATGTTTCTCCAAATATTTACAAAATTAACAATGCATAATTGGGTCTATTTGTTAGAAGCCTACAAAACAAGCATTTGGTAGAGATGAAATTTTAATTTACATGTTAATGATCTTCATGCTAGTACTATATATAATTCTAGCCTCCTATACGTAACTTTCATCAACATATTTACATATAACTATAGCTCTAGCCTTTATCCAAAAAATAAAAAATCAAGGGATTAGGAGATTTTAGAGGAAAGTGGGAAAAAGGTTAGTTAAATAAATGTAGATTTATTTAATTAAAGGTGGTGGATAAAGGTAATGGTGAGATTAATTAAATAAATAATGAATATTTATTTAATTAATCGTTAGGATAAGGGAATGGGTTAAATTAATTAAATAAATAGCAAGTATTTATTTAATTAAATATTATTTTGGGTGACTACAACTTGTGTTATGGTGACCTCATATGCATTCACTAATAGTCCTTTCACCATTGCTTCATCATGATCTAGTATGGTTGCAAACCTTCTTGCTATCTCATTGTCAAATTTTGTTAGTTTTAGGAAATAATCAAGCCAACCCACTCTTGTGAAAATAGGTAAGACCATTGCATCTTCCAATATTTTCTTGTGAGCCGACGACTCTCTCCTGATAACATTGCCTCCTATTATGACTCTTTACTCTACTCAATGTGTTAACCTTGAAAATTCAACTCAATTCCACTCCACCACCTACAAAACCCTTCTCATTTCTGCTATTTCCTCATGCACTTTCACTACCATACCATAATTGCAACTCCCCTTCTTAGTATCAAATTAATTGAGCTCAAAAATAGGTTCTAAGGTTGACTCAGGGTTAGAACTAGCTCAGTTTCATAGGATCAAGGGAGTCGGTAATTGAAAGTATAAAAAAAATTTAGGTGTAATTTTAGGAGGGTTTTACATGTCATATCTATCTATTGCATTTGGTTTAGGTGGCGGAATTCAAAAAATTGATTGAGTTGTACACTCCCCCCAACTTATTGTTTAAAGTGAAATCACTTCAACTTGTGATTAGGAAGGGTATGATTAGAAAGTATGGAAATTAATGGTATGAATATGTCGCATGCATAATTTAATATGAAAGACATAATGAAAGCTTAAAGAAATCTATGGTAATTATGATAGTGTAGCTTGCGCACCTATTAGAAGGGATTAACTGATCGATGCACATGTAAAATGAATAGCATGTATCTAGAATATGATTTGATGTGATTGGAAATAACTACAAGTTAATGAATTATGAGGTGGTGGATGTAAGGTAATGAAACATATTAGATGGATAATAGTTGGTGATGTGACAACTCAAATGTTCAAAATTTGAATTGGTAGCAGGAAATAAAAGAAGTTTGTTGTAGGCACTTATTATGAAAAGATGGATATTGCATGTGAAAATTTTGAGGTGAAAGCATGTGAACTACAGTTAATGTGGCACCAAGTGATTTAAAAAAAATTCGCTATGCTAGATGGTGCTACAGGTAACTTCAACAATAGGACCCATTTTAAATGTTGAAAACTATTATGCTATAGGTTCCTACTACAACATGACCCTTTCTGAATGAGTAATAATTAAAATAAAAATAGGTCCCTCTAGAGAAAGTATAAACACCATTATAACTATGTTGTGTGTGTGAGGTAAAATAAGAAATTAATCCTGATTGATCTCAAGGATTGAGCTATGTAGCTCAATCACTGGGTCACCTAAAGTACTCGGTATGTCATGTGCTACTTGTTGATGGGTGTTTTTGCACCTTCTCAACACATGCAATGCATAAGTGCATTACCTCTCTTGAAAGGAAATCTCCAAAAACAAGTTGCTGAAAATTACCCCAAGGTCTCTCGAGTGTCAGGTCATGGCATGCATGGAATATCTCAATTGGTTTGAAGTGATCTTGGTGGTAATCATAGGGCAGCCTTACGTGGGTTAAACTGGAGGGGAATTGGATCTTTGGGTGGAATTCATAAATTTTCTGAAGTGTTGCTCTATTGCTGCAAGTTCAAGACAACAGTCTCAAACTCTATTTTAATCTTCAGATTTGACTTTACAATGTGCAATGAATTTAATCTGAAGCACCTATTAAAAAAAGGGAAAAAGGGCAAGGAAAGGGAGAAGTTCCTAGACCTAAAGCTACCAATGAACAGTGATAATGGAGGACCCTATAGTGGATATCCTTCCCAAAACTTAGTTACACTTAACCAGATTAGTTCACAATATCATGAAACAAGTGCAATCTTCTAAGGTCTGCATATTTTCAACCTTTCATTCACCATAAAGCATGAACAAGAGCTAGAATTTAAGTGCAACATTCATATAATGTTCAGACTAGCTTTACACTACAATTTATCATCAATAAACAACAAAAAGCATGAACAAGGAAGGGCATCAACACAAAAAAATTCTTCAAAACCAATGAAAAACATTAACTAATCTACTAAAACAAACCAAAACACAGAACAACAAAGTAAATATATCCAAATTCACTAACTATGAGAAGAAGAATCATGCAACATGAAGTTGGAACTCAAGAATCACCAAATTAAGAATTTCTATTAACATTCTAGCAACATGTCTTTACAACAACTCAACTCTCTCTTGAAAATGAGAGGAGACCCCCTATTTATAGTGTTCAAAAAGAAAAATGAATGGACAAGATTTAATCTCATTGTGTGGCCAAGATTCACTACAAATTAGGGTTTCACCTACTCCCAAATATTTTACAATATAAAATTACATTTTGTCTTTTAGCCTATTTTGTCCTCTTGTGAGCAACACTGTAGCTATTTTGTCCTTTAGTTGATTGCCTTGTTGCAACTACTTTGTGAGGAATTCATCATCAATTATGGGATTTCCCTCATGCTTCTTTGTAGTGGCATATTCTATGAATTTCCCAATAAATTCTTGGAGCTTACTCCACTCCATTATGTCAAATTGGAGCACTTGCAAGTTCCATTTCCTAGATCTGTGAGTGAGCATATCCTAGTCCTTGTCACATTTGGCTATATTTTTTATTACCTACTCCGATTGGGAGAAGGAACGAGCAAAAAAATCCATGAAATCCAGAGTGAGGACGTTAGTAACTCCCTCATCCATCTTCTTGAGGAAATATGGCCTTATCTTTTGGGGATCCATCTCAACAAAAGGCATGCCAAAATCTATCATTAATTTGAGGTACTCCACGCATGCCATCCTAATCTCTTTAGCCCAGTCGATATCAAGCTCCACTTCATGGAGCACCCGTTCTAAGACCTCTTGACTATGACCAAGGCCCATCTTCCACACCTCTACAAGCCAATGATCATCCTTTTCCAATGCAAGCTCCTTTTCCCATGATTTCTCAGGCACCTTGAGGATAGCCTCGATCTTGGGGTATGTGATCCGGTACAACTCTGGGAAATCAGTGCAGAACTTCCACGTGCCTTCCATCTGTTTCTAAATTTCTAGGAACTTATTTGTCATCCTAATGGTGCAGTTGATGACCATATGCCCATTTTGTATAACCCTTTGGAACCAATCTTCAATAGCTTTTTTCCAGTTATTTCTCTTCTCTAGCTTATTGATGTGATCTTTGGACAACAACAATGGGGTAGTTGATGATGTGGTAAGGAGCTCTTCAGTAGATGACCATTGTTGGATGTAGGCTATCAGATTTGCCACCTGTGCCATTAGTTACTCTTTAGAATTCGTGTCCTTATGCATTTGGTGCACAATGGTGGTGACAGATTCCTAAAGATGATCAATCTTCTTCTCTCTTGTAGTTGTTCCCATATCAAGGGTATAAATATTATAACTGACCCCTTCTTCTCCCATAACCAGAGTGGCTATCTGTACTATTCTTGATTTAGATGGATCCATCATTAGGTGGGATCTGACCCTCAACTTCTTTTCCTTCTTTGTACTTATTTGTGCTCGGGCTAGAATGGCTTCTAGCCTCGCCTTCAGATCCATCGGGGTTGGGGTTTTCTTTTCTAACTTCCTTTCGAGCCATTCGGGCACTTGGGATTCTCCTTTTGGTGATTCATGATCACCTTCTTCCTCACAGGTGCATTGAATTTCCATTACTTTGCCACCTAGAGCCTCCTGCTCTGTCTTTTTTTCTTCTTCTTCATTAGAATCTAGGATGAATACAGTTTCCTTTCCTAGGGATTCAGTAGTTGTGTGTTCCTTGGGGTTGCCCTCCCCCTCAAAGGTTTTCCTTTCTTCCTCTTGCCCATTCTCATGTTATTCATGATGCTCCACCTCTGGGATTTTCCTTGTCTTGGCCTCTTCTTTAGGCTTTCCTTCCTTCTCTTCTCTTTCCTTTTCTTTTTGTACCTCTAAAAGAGGTGTCTCTTTATCATGCTCGGGGATTTCATCTTGTTCCCCAGTTGGAGGTTCAGTGTCTTCCTCCATTCTTTCATCTGTATCCTTCTCTTCATCAAAGGGTTGTTTATCTACTTCTTCTCCAATGTCCTTGAGCTATTGAGCCAATTCTTCCTCGAGCTCTGGGTCAAAATTTTCCACAATATACTTTGTGCCCGACTCTTCAATGTCTTCTTCGGATGATTGTGTTTCTTCCTCCTCTTCTTCATGCACCACTTTTTCAATTACTAGGTGCTGATATTTAGGATGCTCGTGATAATCATCTGCTTCCTCTTCCATCTCTTTGGAAGCTTCCCTCTCTTTCCTTTCCAACTCTTCTGATATTTGCATTTCCACCTCCATTGTGGGTGGTTCAGTTGGAGGAGGAGGGACAGGAAGGTTAACAACAACTTGTGCCAAGGCAGCTTGTACTGTTGGGTTCATTAACACCCCAGACAACTTCGTTGGGATATTTTGCAAGTGTCGAGCAAAAGACTCTGGGAGTGAGAATGGGAATTGGAATCATTGCGGTAGCTAGTGGGAGGGTTGATGATGGAGACATGGAAGAGGAAGAGAGTGGAGAAGTGGTAGCGGATGAGGAATCTATGACCATTACTTGTGTTGTAGGGGAGGTGGAGGCAAGGTGGACTGAAATGTCCACCGTAGGCAGAGAAGAGGTGACCATCATCTGAGAGGCAGGTGGAGGAGCAACAGTAGTGGCAACAACAACTTCAATGACTACGAGAGTGGAGGCAACAGGCATGGACTTTGGCTGCTCAGTTTCTACCTCTTCTCCCTCATGGAGTGGGTCTTCTTGGATAGTGGGCATTTCCTTGAAATTCCCAACTTCTTTGGATTCTTGGAAGGCTCACCTTCGACGCTTTCCTTGAATATACCTTTTTTTTAGGCTATTGTTCAACCATCTCTTTTATTTTCTTAGACCTAGTAGTGGGAGGAGATGTTGAAGTCTCTCCTGTTGGGGCAGCATGGTAGGGCCACTACCAGTCTCACTTTTGAGTGGATCGTCAATCTCACTATATGTTAGGGTAACTACCTGCAACTTCAATTGGGCAATTTTCCTGTTGATCCATTCTTTGGTTCTTGCCTCAATTGGCTTCATCAAAATATCAAGATCATTGACCTCTTCTTCATTCCAGTCAATTAATGGCAGCAACAGGTTGGCATCAACATCATATCTCAGATCTACTACTATATTTTCTTCTTCAACAATCTGATTCGGCACTAGAAATAGGTTCACTGTTTGGATGAAGTATGTTGTCATGCACATGTAATGCATCATACACACCTCCTTATCATGTCTGCAATTGGCCCAAAATTCCTCCACATTATGTAGATGGGAATATTCTATCCTGACTGCCTTCTTCAACTTTCCATAAGGGTCCATTCGTGGTCTGGCGGTGTAGAACTCCAAGTTGTATTCATTCAGTTTCTTGTCAGAGTACTTTCACACACTGGGATGCAAGAAGTGCATACATACCCTGACCAAATGTGAGGGGACAAGGGATTCCCACTCTATGATTTTCACTTAGGAGGGTGTGTGCACGTTGTAGCTACCGAGAGAGTTCAAGTAGTATCAGTCGGTCATTTGGGTACTGGGGAAACTTGTATAGTTACTCTGAGAAACCCTCGGCTAGGATATATGTAAATTTTGGAAATTGAATGAACAAAAAGCCAAAACGACAGATGAAGGCATTGGAACTGTGGGTAACCCTTCTTTCAAAGTCATCTCCAAGCAGTCTGATGATATGCTCGATGAAGGCATCATTAAATCTGCAATAGTCCTTCTTAACGTTCTAGAATTGAAGTTGGGGATACCTATCATAAACCTTCAATTCCCTGCCTGGAGTTGGACTTGGTGCTATAAATAGTCCCCTGTATTGGGCACGGTCGACAAGCAAATAGACTAGGTATGATGTCATATAAAATTGTGAAGTCTTCTTCACTTCCACAAAGTTCTCTTGTAGGCATTGGCTGATCATTCCTGCCCAATGGAACTTGTTCTCTCTCGGGATTATCTCCTCCATGAAATACAACATCCATTCCTAGAAGAAAGCTACAGTAGGGAGGCTCATAACTTTGCTTAGCAAGGTTACCAAGTCATGGTAATCCTCATAGAAGTCACTTCTGAAGAGTTCTTGGGGCACCTTTTTTGCACTACCCCTCTTCTCCTTAAGCCAGTACTGATTGATGAGCTTCTTGCATTTGAGGGGTTCAACATCCCACATCTTCTTAGCATATTCTTTGGACATTTCCACCATTTCACCGAAGGTAGGGATATGGAAAGTTTTCCCTATTGATTTAGCAGACAAATCAACCAATATATTCCCATCTCTGTCCACTATTCTCTTTGTGTCCTCCTGGTATGCCTCTCTACAGTCCATTACAAGATTAGGAGCTATAAGTACAAGTGGGAACTTGAAAGCCTTAGCCAACCCACTGCTTCTAATCCTTCTATAATTTTCTATTGTGGGGTTGACTCGGACCATTTGCTTGAACTCATCGATATCAATATGTCCCAGATTAGTATCTAAGATCTCCTTCCAATCTATGGTGATCCTAGAATTGAGGGGTTTCCCCTTGGAACTTGTACTTCATTTGGTCTTTATCTTCTTTTCCTCTGGGTGCTTTAGCTGACTTCTTTCCCTTTTCCTTTTCCATGGCTACCTCGGAGGTTCCTGTATCTAGTTCCATATATCCTGCAGGAAAGAGAGTAGTAAACATATATAAACGTAAAATCATGAGAAACGTTAGCCAAAATCTAGCAAAACAATGTTAAATTAGGTAATTCATCATTTAAAGATCCTAACATTTCTCTCGGATCATCATTAGCCAATCATTTGGGGAAGTTATGGCAATGTGGGCCCAGGGGTGCAGACTTCCCTGGGCTGGCATTCATTTCGAAGGAAGCATTGAACAGACATAAATTAGGGCACAACAGCCTGCATGGTTCCACCCATGCCAAGATTTGACCATGATGTGGGGTCCACCAAAAAATGTGAAGCCATTTAGACACATGGGTCAAAATCACTTTGAAGTTTCAAAGGTGTTAAGCTCATCTTTTAAGCATGCAGGTCCCAAGATCGCGGGAGTATGAGGTAGCTTGGCCATTTGAGGCCTCGCCGTTGAAAACGACGCTGGTAAGGTGACACCTCATAACTGGCGTTCCACCATGCAAGACCCGCGGTCTCGGCAGATGACATTGCCCTAACATTAAAGCTCAGTCCATTCAAATGAATATGTGTCAGAAGGTGCAAGCATTATCTTTTTCCCATCAAAAATGGCAGAAGCAAGACGAAAGTCCGCCTAAGGAGGTCCGCATCATTGGGTCCGCGAGGGGCTTTGGTGTTTCTCATTTGTTACCAAACAGTTCAAGGGAAACGGTGGTGCTAGATTCCGCTTGGTCGACCGAAGAGGGTCAATGTCTATTTTGGAATGCGGGAGTAGGATGAAAGTTTGCAAATGGCCCCTCACAAGAGGCGGCCCACTTAGGGCTTGATACTTGGTCGTTTTCATTTGGGCTCAAATGGAGATGGAAATTGTGGGCCATGCGAGGTGGGGAGGCAGTCACCCGAGGTTGTTTGGAATAGAAAACTAGCCATGGCGGCCCACGCATGGGAGTCCAAATTGAAAGGTCTGTGAAAGGACCAACCACTTAGTCATTTAGCATGGAGCAATTAGATGACATCATTAACATCGGGACCCGCTCGCCGGAAGAACCCTAGGGTTTTGTCGTTCTTGGGTAGTCGTTAATGTGATGGCGAAAGGGGAGCGAAAACCCACAAAGGATGGCACACAAGAGGAGGTTTCCTAGGTTTCAAGCTTAGACGATGGCCATGAATGTGGGGCCCAATGGGTGGATGGGAGGGTTGTGAAGGCCGTTTGAAATGGTGAACTCCGAATGGAAACCTGCAGACGGAGGTCCGCAAGGAGAATTCCACCTAGCGGAAGGAGGTTATTGTTTTTGCCATTTGAAGTGATTGATTGAATGCCGACAAAGGAAGGGAAAAAATCTACATAGCCAGACCCGGCGCGGTGGGAGGCCATTTGTTTGAGGTTTGGTTTTTGTTCAAGTTTTTCTAGTGGCGACAAAGTGGGGATGTCTTTCCACGAACGTGGGACCATAGAGAATATTAGCTGACCAACCTAGAATTTGGTGTCAACTTGAGAGATGGATGGTGGCAGCAATTTCCTTATGGGCTCCCAGGGTTTGAAAGCCTTGGTTGAAGAACAACCACGGTGTTCTTGAGTTCTACATGGGCCTCGAGGGTGATTCTCAACGGATTTCAAATTTCTAAAATATGGGTTTTGATCTTTGAGGGGTACCTTAGCTAGATTTCAAGTTTTCTTTCTCCATATTTTAACAAATTTTCAAGAAAATTAAAGAAATCTCAAAAGGAAACCGGCGATGGAGGACTGACCTAAAAACCGCAATGAAAATGATGAAGAGACTGCAAGTGAGGATGACGAATCGGCGACGGAGCTTGACAGGCCTGGAGGCGACGAAGGCAGTAAGCTCTGAAAAGTCTCCTGAATGTTTGCAAGTGAAAATGATAGCTCAAAATGGCATATTTATATACTTTTCATCATTTAATGCATGCCATTAATGCGGGTATGATGGCGGCTGTGGCTGGTGAGCACACACTTCGAGAAAGGCGATGGGAATAGCAGGGTTCACATTGTGAACGACTCCCTAAATTTGTCATCTTTAAATGTTAGGCAGAGGGATAGCGGTGAAGGTTGTGGATCTCATAGAGTGGGTAGACAAATCGGCCCAGCCATCAAAGGGGTGGCGAAATCATAACGGAATCCCACGAGGGTGGACCCGCAACTCCCGAAGGATGTCAGTTTTAAAGTTTGTAGGAAAACTGTCAACAGAATCCCGCCAAGGCTAAAGACTTGGAATTTAGGGAGGTAGTGAAACTTGGTCAACTTGGGGTGATTCTTCTAAGACTCCTTGACCTCTTAGGACTCAAAAATAGGGGGCATGCAAAATGAGGTGGTGACAAAAAGTGACCCGATGAAGCGAAAAAAGAGAGGGTCCCTGTTCCGAACGGAGCGTGTGTGCTATAGGAACAACAAATGGTGACTCTATTAGAGGATGCTCCTGAGCGTTCTAAGGATAAATGTTCATTTAGAACCCAAAATCTTCAGTTTCGTAGACCAGGGGCTGGTTTCCAAAAGTGAACTAGGGGACTCAAAAAAGAACGAGGTCCTTGGCTGAATTAAATCACGAAAGTGTCTCAGAAGTGTGTGTAAGTAGTGAATTCATTCCATTTCTTTGGAGACTATAACAAATGGTAGATAATCAAACCGAACAGGCTATAGATCATCTAGCTGCAAAAGTAACCTCGACATTGCTATGCTGCAAGTTAGGCATCTATAGCCCTAACAGAGTTGTCGCTATGACCCCACGAACATTGCTTTGCTACCAGCAAGGTGTCCATAGCCCTGATGGAGTTGTTCGCACACCCAAATGGTTGCTTGATTTAACACTTCTTTCTTTCTTTCCTTTTAATATCCTTTTGATACTATTTCTTTCGCTGAACCATGTAAGCATCAAATCTTATAGTGGGCTTGGAACCATAGTGGTCTCTAGAGAAAACTTGTTATTTTTGCTTGTGAGGTCATCATAACAACCACTACACAACTCTTCATAAGCAATTAGTGTTTATCTTGTGCAAGATCCGAGACAACATGTGATAGGATTCAACTAAGAGTCTCATTCTAGGTCAAGTCAATGATCAAATAAGGAGACCGCCCCACAACAACAATCAGAGACCAAGAGTCAAGAGTGAATAGTTATTCAAAGAACACTAAGAGTAGGTAGCAAGGAAAACCGTTCATCAAGTTATGCATGACCACCGCATTAGAAATGAGGAACATCCCCTTGGTGCAACAAAATGGCTGAGAAACGAGCAAAACAAAAGCAACACAAAGTAGTGAAGCAAAGCGAACCAAAAGCAACTTAAACTAACCTATATACAGATATTTACAAGAATAACTCAGGAGAGCTCAAGCTTGGAAATAATGCTTCAGGTGCTGCTTGTTGATGGGAAATGGTACGTCTTCATTGGTTAAGGTCTTGAGGTGGAAAGCATTATCTCTGAGGATTTCAACAATTTGAAAGGGGCCAAACTAGAGCTTGTTGAAATTTTCATGTCCCCCTTTCTTCTCATGGGCCTTGTCCCAACATAAGACTAGATCAATGATTCTAAAGACCTTCATGTTGGCTTGTTGATCGAACCATCTTTTGACCACACCCTGATGTTTGGCAAAATTTTCAATGGCACGGTCGTGTACTTCAAAGTGGAGTAACTCAGCTAAATGAGCTTCCCTTTGATCCCCTTTTTCATAAAAGGTATTGATGAATTGGAGGGTGGGGATTTTGAGGTGAATCGAGAACAAAGCTCTAGGCCATAGATGAGGTGAAATGGGGAATCACCCAAGGCAACCTTGTGACGTGCTTGATCTACCCAAAGGGCGAAATGAAGCTAGGTGTGCTAGTCCTTGGGATTCCTATCAAGTAACTTTTTGATGACGGTGATCAAGTTTTTGTTTGTGGATTCAGCTAAGCCGTTGCCCTGGGGATAGTAGCTAGATGAAAATTTAAGGGAAATGTTGTAATCAAAGGCCCAACTGGAAAATTTAAGCGAGGAAAAGGAAAGGCCATTATCATAGACTAGGGCATATGGGAAACCAAAATGATTTAAAATGAAACTTTCGAGGAAATTAACAACTACCTCTGTGGTGCATTATCTACATGCAATAGCTTATGTCCATCTAGTACAATAATCAGAAGCGGTTAGAATGTACTTGTGACCCCATAAAAGATGGTGGGCTTACCGGACCAATGAAGTCAAGATCCCATTGCCCAAATAGTTTTACCTCCAAGATTGGTTGTAGTGGGACAACAACATTCCTTTCTCTGGTTGCAACAGTCTGGCAGACATGAAATGTGCAAACATGATTATGTGCATCCTTGAAGACAGTTGGCTAGTAGTATCCTGCTCGTAGAATTTGATGAGAAGTAAAGGGATCATATCCATGACCAGTACCAAACTTGGTGTGGAAATCCTTCAACACGCGTGCTACTTCTTCTTTTCTAAGGAATCGAAGGTAGACCCCTTCATGATTTATTTTGTAGAGTACAGATCCTTGCAGCATATAGCTGCTAATTTTCAATCTGAGGGCACTCTTTTGAACTCCCTATAGACGAGGCAAACACTTGTTGTTTAGCAAGTAATAGACAATGTCATCATACCACTCCCCTGGGGAGACATCTTTGAGCTGATATTGCTGAACTATGAGCTCAGGCCCTCCTTCAGCTGTTGTTTCAGCTATCGTTCAGGTGAGTGCTTTCCCTCTTACCAACTTCATTGGCTAGATTTCCATGTCATACTCTTGTAGCAAGGTGACCCATTTTTCGCTCCATTCTCCCAACTTGTTTTTTATTAGTAACATTTTTACTATTGGCTCTGGTACAATGGCACACACCTTGTTCCACAGGATGTAGTGTCTGAATTTTTTAACTCCTCTAACCAAAGCATATGCTTACTTCTCCACGGTATGGTATCTTAGTTCAACATCCTTTAAGGGAGCACTCAAGAAATCAATTGGGTGCTCATTTCCTTCATCGTTCTTCTGAGTCAAAATGTTGGCACATGAATGATCTAAAGCAAATAAATAAATGTAAAAGGGCTTCAAATAATCTGGGTTGACCAGCACGGGTGCATCAACAATGGATTTCTTGATTTCCTCGAAGGTCTGTTTTGCCTCTGGATTCCACTCAATTTTGGCATCTTTTTTCAGCATTGCATTGAGTGGCTTAGCAATTTCAGTAAAGCCCATAATGAACTTTCTAATGAAATTTATCTTTCCAAAGAAAGATTTCAGCTCTTTCTTGTTTCCTGTCAATTGAATCTTCAAGAGAGACTGAAAACGCTCAGGATCTATGGAGATTCCTCATTCTTAAATGATAGGCCAGAGCAACTTTCCTTCTGTAACTCCGAAGATACACTTCTTTGGATTAAGCAAAATCTTGAATTCTCTACATCTTTGAAAAACTTTGCACATATTGGAAACATGATCAGCTCGCTTATTTGAGAACATTGTAAGATCATCCATGTAAATGATGATACATTTTCTGATAAAATCCTTGAAGGTTGTTATCCATTGCATTTTGGAAAGTGGCACCAACGTTGATGAGTTTGAACGACATCCTTCTGTATGCAAAGGTTCCCCACTTAGTGGTGAATGTTGTCTTGTGTCTATCTTTGTATTGCATCATTACTTGGTTGTATCTGGAGTACCCATCAAGGAAGGCCATCATTTGTGATCCATTAACAATCTACAATGCCTCATCCAATGAAGGCATGAGATAGTTTTCCTCTTCCGAAGCTCTGTTCAGATTACAGAAGTCCACACACAATCTGATTTCTCTGTTCTTCTTCCTTACTGGGACCAAATTAGCCACCCATGTAGAGTACCTAACAGGAAAGATGATTCTGGCTGATAGTAGCTTCTGCACCTCTTTGTAGATGATGGGTTCTAGTAATTCATTGATGGGATGCTATCGTCAGAATGGTCTAACATTCGACTTAAGGGGAATAGTGTGCATAATAATGGAGGTGTCATATGTCCTCAAATCCTCATAACTCCATGCAACCACATCATGATACTTTTTTAGAGCATTAATGATTCCTTTCTTTTCTTCTGGTGTGTATACCTTGCTAATGAATACATTCTTAACTTCCTCGGTTGTTCTAAGGTTGTGGGTGTCACACTAGTTGTTTATGGAATCCTTCTTTTCCTGTTGATCTTGGTCTTGAATCTGATCTAGGTCAAATATGTATTCAAGATGAACCATGCCTTTGGGGATAGTATTTGTTTTGAGATTGATGACCCCTTCTATATCTAATTCAGCTTCTTCAATATTGGCTTCATCAATTATCTGAGTAGTGAATACATCAGAGCCAGTGATAAATTCCAAGATGTGTTTATCATCATTGAATACCTAGAAATGGGTAGCATTATCTAGCACAGATGGGATAGAGGTCAACTCAACAATGAACTTTTTGAGGCCTGAAAATGGTAGAGGTTGAAGAGTGTTGGTTGCTTGAGCCAAGGAATCAGTAGTATGGGTATGATAACAAGGGATTAGGTGTATGTTGAATGCATCTAGGGTTTCTAAAATATCCCAAACCCTATGCCTATAGTTTTCTAACCTTCTATCATGGAAAGAATATAATTTTCTCACTTGTTTTACCACCAGTTTTAAATCACCAAATACTTGCAACATTTTGAATTTCTTTCTTAGAGCCATTAAGAGACCATGAACTAATGCTTCATATTCTGCTATGTTATTGGTGCAATAAAAATGAATCCTATGAGCAGCAAGGTAAGTCTTACCTGTGGGACTGATGAGTTCAAATTCGGCTCTAGCCCCTTGCTTAGACTTGGATCCATTGAAACACAACGTCTAAAACTTGGAGGGTTCTCTGACTTTTGGGCCAATCAAGCCTTCATTTTTTCTTGGTTGCACACTTGCATCTGTCATTTTTGGAAGGTGAACTGGCTTATCATGGTTGGTAGTAGGTTGTTCAGTCAAAAACTCCTTTTGAGATGTGTCTTGTCCTTTGATGTGCTCTACTACTGTCTGACACAAACAACACTTGAATTCTGAGTGGGAAACATTATGAACTCTGCACCAATTTGGCAACAAAAGCTCTTTGAAATCCATTCTTATTCCCAAAATAAGTTGATCTTGTATGCATTTTTCCATAAAGTCTTGGAATCCGTCTAGTAGTCCTAAGTTACCATCTTCATAAGACTCATCATCGTCTGGTTCTATCAACACTTCTGTGCTTTGGGGTGTGCAGGCTAGATTAGGAGGAGGGCTACACAGTACCAAGAAGACCTCATTAGCTACCCCCTCTTCTGGAGATTTTTATTATTTTTGATAGGTCACATGACAAAAATTACCCAATTTCATTTCAGCAAACAACACCTCATTGGTGTTGTTATATTCTGTGATCATGAATTTCATGCGTGGTTCCTGATCTATGCGAATTTGGTTTGGAAGCCCTTCCACGACAACCACATGTGGGAGAAATTAGTTGTGGCATACCCATTCAGTGCTCGGGTGAGGTCCCATCCCAAGACTATTCCATATGTGTCAGGAATATCCACAACTTGAATATCAATGACTTGTACCCTTGGATCTGCAGCGATCTGCATGGGGATACGATTGATTTCTCCAACGATGTTTAATTTAGTTTTGTCTACTTGAGTTACTTTTCTTCTTGAAGGTGGGGAAAATCCCAAGAGCCTTGTATACAGCCAAGGGCATGACATTAGTTGATGCTCCAAAGTCAATCAAACAATTGTGCAAATTCTTCCCACATATTCTAATTGTCATGAGGAAGGGTGGAATTTCTAGCTTTCCTTGGAATAACCCTATAGGCGTGTCAGCCTGGGCTACCCAGTTCTTATCCTTATCATTGATCTATTCTTTGGTTTGCACTAGATTTTTCTCTTTAGCAGGTTGCTTTACAGTTTGCTGATTGGTAGGGACATCTTTCCTTTTAGCTAAGATCTCTTGGATTACAGGCTCATGTGGGGGCTCTTCAAAAGAGACTTTCTTGGCTGGTATTTCTTGTGTCACCTTGGAGGAGGGGGTCCCATTAATTACCCTAAAGAAGGTGTGTCTAACTACAAGAACTTTATGTAACTCAAAGGCAGACAAGCTGATTTTGAATTTCTTGAATTCTTCAGCAACATATTCACCCATTTTCTCAATTTTAGCCTCGAAAGATCTACCTATGGAAGAGCTAGCTTGTTGGTTCTGCGTTTGGTTTGGCTGTTTATTTCTGTTCAAGTATTGCGTAGGCACATGGGGGTAGCTAGGGTTGTTGCTAGCATTGGGATCAGGCAGGCTGCTGAAGTTGTTAGGTGGAATGGAAGTAGTGAACGGTCCTCGGACTTGTCTATTTCTTAAATTATATGGAGATGCTCTCTGATGGAACATTTGAACTTCATCTTCATGAGACTCTTCTTCATCTATTGGACCATTATCTACGAAATTAAAGAGCTCGGATAAAGCTTCTTTGTTATTTACCTCTTTTACTTCTTCGTTCTTTGGGGAAGCAGCCGCACTTTCAGGCTTGTTGCTCTCACTTCGCGGAAATGGGGCTTGGTTGACCATGAGCACGAAAGAGTTGTATGGCTCAAATGGAACTATGTCTCTACAACTTGCACTATCAATGACATTTTGTACTTCCACTTGAAAGATATCCATGGCTATGAGGAACTCGGGGCAATCCAGCTTAGAGTGTCTATTTTTTTTATCGATCTGGCACCATCTAGATAAGGCAGCTTCGACGAGAAACACTCCATTGGTTGTCTTCTCTGTATTAGCAGGCTGATTAAGAGGAGTGGGAACACCCCCATTGTTTTTCCTTGTATTCCACGTTCGATTCTACCTATGGGAAGGTCTCCTTTCAAAATTTTGATTTGAGCCTTGCCCTCATTCATAATTTTTCCCTAATGAGGTGCCTACCTCACGGTTTTCCCTGTTGTCTTGGTTGAGGTTGGCCTGAATGCTACACTAAGAAGCTTGCAACTGATTATTTTGGTTCCTGAGATGAGTCATTTCTATGGACATTTTCCTGATCATCTCTGTCAGCTCATCTAACCAGTCTTTCTTAGTGTTTCTTGGCTGTGGTGTTTGATTCTGGAGAAAGATGGGTTATGTCGCCAGTTGGTTTTGTTAAGCGGGTGGGAATTCAGGCCATTGTAGATATATTGGCACCTGAGGTTGTTGTGAGTAAACCTACTATTTTTGGGGCTGCAAGTAATGAGGCACAAGAGGTGCTTGATTCATAGGCTGTCCTGGATGAGGAACCATGGGAAGTTGCAGAATTGGATTCACGAGGGGCATTTGATGTTGTAAAGCTTGAGTGAGCCCATGAATCTACATAGGATGAACGACCTGCCCCAAGGAGGGCAGTGGATTAGAGATGTTTTTTCCCAAGTCGGTGCTAGCTACAACTACCTCAGCATAAGCATCCACCAATTTGGTGGGTGGTGGGTTCATTATTTTCACCAATGTTGTAGTAAGGTTGTCTAAGGCAGCGTAGTAGATGGGTAAGACTGTGACATCATTGAGTACGTATGGAGCTTGTAGTCTTATGTATGCTAGGTAGAACCAATCATTGAAGGAGATGATTGGTTCATTAACCTCCCTACGAATCGCCATGAATTGTTGATATAATTCTGAGGGGCTGATCGAAACCTTGTACTTCCTCATAAATGCATTCTTCAAGAGATCCCAAGTAGTAATCGATCTCGTTGGCAAGTTGATGTACCAATAGAAGGCTTCCTCTCCCATACAATAAGGGAAAATATTGCATGCCATGTCATTTGGAATATCTTAATGTGCTCTTCAATTGTCCTTTACAGATCCCAAGGGTTGAACTTCGTGCAGAAGCTCTCCGGGTTCTTAGGCATGTCATGGTAAGCATTAAACAACAATGGAGATGGGTTGTTCCCCAGCCAGGCCATGAGGAGAGGTGGGGGTGGTATTTGTTTTTGAACATCAACTTGGGGTTGCATAGGGGTAGTGGCAGTTGGGACTGCGCCTTGGAATTGGAAGGTAGGGACAGGGGAAACACCCCAGTTGTGGGAAGCGAGTGGTTGAAATGCAGTTTGGGATGGTTGAGTGGAAGAGGTGGAGGTGGAAGAGGGAGGATGAGTGTGAGGTGAATTGAAGGGGGATGGGGGTGAATCATATGAAGTGGATGAGGAGGATGAGGCTGAGTTTGATCTTTGAGTCCTTCTTTCCCTTGTAGGGGGCTGTAATTCCTAGAATTCCCCTTAGTTGGGTGTGGATCTTAGAACTTTGTGGAATCTCTGAGGGGAAAATGATCCAATTTGATCCAACTTAACTTCAAAGGGGCCCTCCTTCTAGCGCTAATTTTTTTGATGGGTTTTTTTGCACCTTCTCAACATAGGCAATGCATAAGTGCATTATCTCTCTTGAAATGCAATCTCCAACAAGTTGCTGAAAATTACCCCAAGGTCTCTCGGGTGTTAGGTCATGACATGCATGGAATATCTCAATTGGTTTGATGTGATATTGCTAGTAATCACATGGCATTCTTATGTGGGTTAAAGTGGAGGGGAATTGGATCTTTGGGTGGAATTCATAAATTTTCTGAAGTGTTGCTCTATTGCTGTAAGTTCAAGACAACAATCTCAAACTCCATTTTAAACTTCAGATTTGTCTTTACAATGTGTAATGAACTTTATTTAAAGCACCTATTAAAAAAAGGAAAAATTTTAGGGAAAGGGAGGAGTTCCTAGACCTAAAACTACTAATGAATAGTGATAATGGAGGACCCTACAGTGGATAGCCTTCCCAAAACTTAGTTCCACTTAACCAGATTAGTTCACAGTATCATGACACAAGTGCAATCTTCTAAGGTCTGCATATTTTCAACCTTTCATTCACCATAAATCATGAACAAGAGATAGAATTTAAGTGCAACATTTATATAATGTTCAAACTAGCTTTACACTACAGTTTATCATCAATAAACTACAAAAATCATGAACAAGGAAGGGCATCAACACAAAAAAATTCTTCAAAACCAATGAACAACATTAACTAATCTACTAAAGCAAACCAAAACACATAGAACAACAAAGTAAATCTATCCAAATTCACTAACTATGAGAAGAAAAATCATGCAACATGAAGTTGGAACTCAAGAATCCACCAAATTAATGAATTTCTATTAACATTCCAACAACATGTCTTTACAAATCAACTCTCTCTTGAAAATGAGAGGAGACCCCTATTTATAGTGTTCAAAAATAAAAATGAATGGACAAGATTCAATCTCATTTTGTGGCCAAGATTCACTACAAATTAGGGTTTCACCTACCCCCAAATATTTTACAATATAAAATTACATTTTGTCCTCTTGTGAGCAACATTGTAGCTCTTTTGTCCTTTAGCTGATTGCCTTGTTGCAACTACTTTGTGAGGAATTCATCGTCAATTATGGGATTTCCCTCATGCTTCTTTGCAGTGGCATATTCTATGAACTTCCCAATAAATGCTTGGAGCTTACTCCACTCCATTATGTCAGATTGGAGCACTTGGAAGTTCCATTTCCTAGATTTGTTAGTGAGCACATCCCAATCCTTGTCACATTTGGTTGTATTTTTTATTACCTACTCTAATTGGGTGAAGGCACGAGTGAAAAAATCCATGAAATTCAGAGTGAGGACATCAGTAGCTCCCTCATCCATATTCTTGAGGAAATATGGCCTTATCTTTTCGGGATCCATCTCAATAGAAGGCATGTCAAAATTTGTCATTAATTTGAGGTACTCCATGCATTCCATCCTAATCTCTTTAGCCCAATCGATATCAAGCTCCACTTCATGGAGCACCCATTCTAAGACCTCTTGACTATGATCAAGGCCCATCTTCCATGCCTATATGATCCAATGATCATCCTTTTCCAATGCAAGCTCCTTTTCCCATGATTTCTTTGACACCTTGAGGATATCCTCGATCTTGGGGTATGTGATCCGATACAGCTCCGAGAAATCAGTGCAGAACTTCCTCATGCCTTCCATCTATTTCTGAACTTCTAGGAACTTATTTTCCATTCTAACAGTGTGGTTGATTCCCATATTCCCATTGTATAAAACCCTTTGGAGCCAATCTTCAATAGCTTTTGTCTAGTTCTTTCTCTTCTCTAGCTTATTGATGTGATCTTTGGACATCAACAAGGGTAGCTGATGACATGGTAGGGATCTCTTCAATAGATGACCATTGTTGGATTTAGGTTGTCAGATCCACCACATGTGCCTTTAGTTCCTCTTTAGAAGTCTTGTCCTTATGCATTTAGTGCACAATTGTGGAAAAAGATCCCTGAAGATGATCAATCTTCTGCTCTCTTGTAGATGTTCCCAGATCAAGGGTAGAATTATTATAACTGACCCCTTATTTTCCCATAACTAGAGTGGCTATCTGTACCATCCTCGATCTAGATGCATCCATCGTCAGGTGGTTTCTGACTCTCAAGTTCTTTTCCTTCTTTGTACTTATTTTTGCATGGGCTAGAATGGCTTCTAGCCTCACCTTTGGATCCATTGGGGTTGGGGTTTTATTTTCTAGCTGCCTTTCGAGCCATTTGGGCACTTGGGGTTCTCCTTTTGGTGATTCGTGATCACCTTCTTTCTTGTGGGTGTGTTGAATTTTGATTACTTTGCCACTGGAAGTCTCCTACTCTATCTTTTTTTCTTCTTCTTCATCAGAATCTAGGATGAATATAGTTTCCTTTCCAGGGATTCAGTAGCTTTTCGTTCCTTGGAGCTGCCCTCCCCCTCAAAGGTTTTCCTTTCTTCCTCTTGCCCATTCTCATGTTATTCATGATGCTCCACCTCTAGGCTTTTCCTTGTCTTGGCCTCTTCTTCAGGCTTGCCTTATTCTTTCTCTTCTCTTTCCTTTTCTTCTTGTACCTCTAAAAGAGGCGTCTCTTTATCAAGCTTGGGGATTTCATCTTGTTCCCCAGTTGGAGGTTCAGTGTCTTCCTCCATTCTTTCATTTGTATCCTTCTCTTCATCAGAGGGTTTTTCTCTACTTCTTCTTCGATGTCTTCTTTGGATGTTTGTGTTTCTTCCTTCTCTTCTTCACGCACCACTTTACCAATTAATAAGTGCTGATATTTGGGATGCTCATGATAATCATCCACTTCCTCTTCCATCTCTTTGGCAGATTCCCTCTCTTGCCTTTCCAACTCTTATGATATTTTCATTTTTGCCTCCATTGTGGGTGGTTCAGTTGGAGGAGGAGGGACAGGAAGGTTAGCAACAACATGTGACAAGGCAGCTTGTACTATTGGGTTCATTAACACCTAGACAACTCCGTTGGGATATTTTGCATGTGTCGAGAAAAATCCTCTGGGAGCGTGAGAGTGGGAATTAGCATTGTTGGAGTAGCTAGTGGGAGGGTTGATGATGCAAACATGGAGGAGGAAGAGAGAAGAGAAGTGGTAGCAAATAAGGAATCTATGACCATTACTTGTGTTGCAGGGGTGGTGGAGACAAGGTGGATTGAAATGTCCACTGCAAGCGAAGAAGAGGTGGCCATCACCTGAGAGGTAGGTGGAGGAGCAACAGTAATGGCAACAACAACAATGGTGACTGCGAGAGTGGAGGTAGCAGGCGGGGAATTTGGCTGCTTGGTTTCTACCTCTTCTCCCTCACGGAGCGGGTCTTCTTGGATAGTGAGCATTTCTGTGAAATTGCCTGACTTCTTTGGCTTCTTGGAAGGCTCACCCTCTAACGCTTTCCTTGAATATACCTTTTTTTTAGGTTGTCGTTCAAGCATCTCTTTTATTTTTTTAGACCTAGTAGTGGGAGGACATGTTGAAGTCTCTCTTGTGGGGCAGCAATGGCAGGGGCACTATTAGTCTCTCTTTCGAGTGGATCCTTGAGCTCACCATATGTTAGGGTAACTCCTTGCAACTTCAATTGGGCAATCTTCCCGTTGATCCATTCTTTGGTTCTCGCCTCAATTGGATTCATCAAAATATCAAGGTCATTGACCTCTTCTTCGTTCAAGTCAATTAATGGCAGTGGAAGTTTGACAACAACATCATATCTCAGATCTACTATCGTATTTTCTTTTTCAACAATCTGATTCGACACTAGAAACAGGTTCACTATTTTGACGAAGCATGTTGTCATGTGCATGTAATGCCTCATGCACACCTCCTTATCATGTCTACAATTAGCCCAAAAGTCCTCCACATTATGTATATGGGCATACTCTATCCCGAAAACCTTCTTCAACTTGCCATAAGGGTCCATTCGTGGTCTAGCGGTGTAGAACTCCAAGTTGTACTCATTCAATTCCTTGTCAAAGTACTCCACACACTAGGATGCGGGAAGTTCATACATACCTTGATGAAATGTGAGGGGATAAGGGATCCCTTCTCTATGCTTTTCACTCAAGAGGGTGTGTGCACACTGTAGCTTCCAAGAGAGTTCAAGTAGTATCAACTGGTCATTTGGGTACCGGGGCAGCTTGTATGGTTTCTTTAAGAAACCCTCAGCTTAGATGTATGTAAATTTTGGAAATTGAATGAAAAAAAGCTTAAACAATGGATGAAGGCATTGGAACTGTGGCTAACCCTTCTTTCAAAGTCACCTCCAAGTAATCTGATGATATGCTTGATGAAGGCATAATTGAATTTGCAATAGTTCTTAAAGTTCCATAATTTAAGTTGGGGAAACTTGTCATAGGCCTTCAATTCCCTGCTTGGAGTTGGACTTGGTGCTATATATAGTCCCTTGTATTGGGCATAGTCAGAAATCAAATAGACTAGGTATGATGTCATATAAAATTGTGAAGTCTTCTTCACTACCAATAATTGCTCATGTAGGCATTGGCTGATCATCCCTGCCCAATAGAACTTGGTCTCTCCCCAGATTATCTCCTCCACAAAATACAACATCTATTCCTGGAAGAAAGTTGCAGTAGGGAGGCTCATAAATATGCTTAGCAAGGTTACGAAGTCATGGTAATCCTCATAGAAGTCACTTCTAAAGATTTCTTGGGGCATCTTATTTTCATTTCCCCTCTTCTCCTTAAGCCGGTACTGATTGATGAGCTTCTTGCATTTGAGGGGATCGACATCCCACATGTTCTAAGCATATTATTTGGATGTTTCCTCCATTTCACCAAAGGTAGGGATATGAAAAGTTTTTCCTATTGATTTAGCAGACAAATCAACCAATATATTCCCATCTTTGTCCACTATTCTTCGTGTCCTCCTGGTATGCCTCTCTACAGGCCATTACAATCTGAAGAGCTATAAGGGTAGGCGAGAACCCAACAGCCTTAGCCAACCCACTGCTTCTAATCCTTCTGACATTTTATGTTGTGGGGTTGACTTAGACCCTTTGCTTGAACTCATCGATATCAATATGTCCTAGATTAGTATATGAGATCTTCTAATTTGTGGTGACCCTAGAATTGAGGGGTTCCCCTTGGAACTTGTACTTCATTTGGTCTTTATCTTCTTTTCCTCTTGGTGCTTTAGTTGACTTCTTTCCCTTTTCCTTTTCCACGGCCGCCTCAGAGGGTCTTACAGCTGGTTCCATATATTTTGCAGGCAAGAGAGCAATAATCATATTCAAATGTAAAAACATGAGGAACGTTAGCCAAAATCTAGCAAAACAATATTAAATCAGGTAATTCATCATTTAAAGATCCTAACATTTCTCTCAGATCATCATTAGCCACTCATTTGGGGAAGCTATGGCAATGCAGGCCCAGGGGTGCAAACTTCTTTGGGATGGTAGCCGTTCTGAAGGCATGAGTGAACAAACAGAAATTAGGGAACGACGGCCCACATGGTTCCACCCACGCTAAGATTTGATCATGATGTGGGATCCACCAAGAAAGTCAAGCCATTTAGACACATGGGTCAAAACCACTTTGAAGTTTCAAAGGTGTTAAGCTCATATTTTAAGCATGTGGGTCCTAGGACTACGAGAGTAGGAGGTAGCTTGGTCGTTTGAGGCCCTGCCATTGAAAACAGTGTTGGAAGGCAGCGCCCCGCAAGCGGCGTTCTGACGACATCGTCCTAACATTAAGCTCAAGCCATTCAGATGAATGTGGACCAAAAGGCATGGGAGGGCGTTATATGTTAGCCGTCAAAAAAGATGGAGGAAAGATGAAAGTTCACCTAAGGAGGTCCGCATCATCAGGTCCATGGGGGGCTTTGGTATTTCTTGCTTGTTACTGGACAGTTCAAGGGAAACAATGGGGTCAGATTATGCCTGGTGGACCAACAAGGGTCAATGTCTATTTTGGAATGGCAGGAGCAGGATGGAATTCTGCAAATGGCCGCTCGTAAGAGGTAGCCCGGCTAGGGCTTGATACTTGGTCGTTTTCATTTGGGCTCAGACGGAGATGGAAACTGCGGGCCCCCCGGGGGGAGGAGGCGATCACCCGAGGCCGTATGGAATGGTGAACTAGCCATGGTGGCCCACACAAGGGATTCTATAGGGCAAGGTCCATGAAAGGACCGACCACTTAGTCATTTAGCATGAAGCAATCAGACGACATCATTGACGTCAGGATCTATTCGCCGGAAGGACCTTAGGGTTTTGTCGTTCTTGGGTAGTCATTAATGCGACGACGAAAAGGGAGTGGAAACTCTCAAAGGATGGCACACAAGAGGAGGTTTCCTTGGTTTCGAGCTCGAATGATGGCCATGAACGCGGGGTTGAATGGGCAGACGGGCGGGTTGTGAAGGCCGTTTGAAACGACAAACCTTGAACGCAAACCCGCGGATGAAGGTCCACAAGGAGAAGTCCGCCTAGCAGAAGGAGGTTATTGTTTTAACCATTTGAAGTGATTGATTGAATGATGGTGAAGGAAGGGAAGAAATCCGCATAGCCAGACTCGACGAGGTGGGAGGTTGTTTTTTTGAGGTTTGGTTTTGTTCAAGTTTGTCTAGTGGCGAAAAAGTGGGGACGTCTTTTCGCGAATGCAGGCCCACGGAGAATATTAGCTAACCAACCTAGAGTTTGGTGTTCTTGAGAGATGGACGGCGGTGAAAATTTCCTTGTGGTCCCACAGGGTTTGAAAGCCCTGGTTGAAGAACAACCGTGACATTCTCAAGTTTCGTACATGCCTCGAGGGCGATTGTCAACAGATTTCAAATTTCTAAAATATGGGTTTTGATCTCCCAGGGACGCCCTAGCTAGATTTTGAGTTTTCTTTCTTCAAATTTTAACAAATTTTCAAGAAAATTAAAGAAAGCTCAAAAGGCAAGCAGCGATGGAGGACAGACCTAAAAACTGTGATGAAAATGATGAAAAGACCTCAAGTGAGGACTACCAATCAGCGACAAGGCTCAGCGAGCGTGAAGGTGGCGAAGGCAGTAAGCTTTGACAAGTCTTCTGAACGTTTTCAGGTGAAAATGATAGCTCAAAATGGGCTATTTATAGACTTTTCATCATTTAATGCATGCCATTAATGTGGGTACAATGGCGGCTGTGGTTGGTGAACATGTACTTCAAGAAAGGTGGCAGGAACGGTGGGGTCTGCATGATGGACAACTCTCTAGATTTCACTACTTTAAACGTTGGGAAGAGGGACGACGATGAAGGTTGCAGGTCCCGCAAAGCAGGCAGACGAATCAGCCCCACCGCTGCAGGGGCGGAAAAATCATAATGGAATCCCACACAAGGCGGCCCGCGAGGGCAGACCCACAGCTCCCAAAGGATGTCAGTTTTAAAGTCTGTAGGCAAACTGCCAACAGAATCCCGCCAAGGCTAAAGACTTGGAATTTAGGGAGGTAGTGAAACTTGATCAACTTGGGGTGATTCTTCTAAGACTCAACCTCTTAGGACTCAAAAATAGGGGGCACACAAAATGAGGCGGTGACAAAAAATGACCCGGCGAAGCGAAAAGAGGGAGGGTCCCCGTTCCGAAGGGGGCATGTGTGCTATAGGCACAACACTACTGAGATATCACTTTAGTTTTCTGAACTTGTATCTGGGTCACTGTGAGCACCATACTATTGGAATAGGGAGAAAATAAAATCATCTTTCTATACTGGTTCCTTATAAAGTTTTTATACCTTTCCTCCCTCTTCCCTCTTCCATTCCTCTTCCTTAAATTTTTCTTCTTCAACCCTCGGCCTTTGCCCTTCAACCTTGCATCTTACCTCTTACATTCAGAGGTAAGAGGTAAGGATTCCCTCTGACCTCCAAAAGTTTTCTTTTTTGGATTTCATTCATTGCCTAAGGTTCCTTCACTATATTGAAGGGACTTCTTCTTTGGTCTCTTCGACATCTTCTTGTCTCCACGATGGTTTCCATTTTGAAATTTGACTAAGTCTTGGAATTTCAGTAGTCAACCTTCGGCCTTCTCTATTACCTCTTACCTTTCCTTGGTAAGAGGTAACTCTTCTCTCTGCCACTTGACACTTCCTTCTTCTTTGCAATTTCTTCTTCCCTTCTTCCTAGTACATGGTAAGTGTGATGCCTGATGTCCAACACCCAAGGTTCGATCTCCGAAAGCTCATTGTCGAAGTGAGAGTGCAATGTCAATGAGACCTATTTTGTGGTCCCTACAATTTTCTATTGGAGATGCATCTAAGCGACAATGGATTTTGATAGAATCTCTTGTGTGGTCTCTTTGACATCCTAATGGGATGTTAATGCTAATTGGTGATGACGATGGATGGTGAGTGTCAAGGTGACATGTGTCTTTGTGGGCCCGCATCTCTTATCGATGGTATCAAAATGAAGTGCGCAAATCGGTGAGACCCTATTTTGCCTTAGTCCAACATGCTAGTGTATCTTCAATGGTGTTAAGCACCAAAAGGAAAATCAGAGGAGCATGACATCAAAGTGAAAATGTGACATCATCAGGATGGAAATATGGTCCCGTTGACATTCTTTGGGGGCTCTTCATCAGTAAAGGGTGCATATCGACAAGAGCAAGATGTTGGTCGCCTCAACATGGTGAGGTCCTAGTGATGGCTTTTTCATGCTTTTCTGGGCAACGCCATTAATATGCAGCTACTTCCAGCTACCAATCTATTTATTTTGGAATTTTAGGATGAATTTAATGTATTTTCATGACTTCTCCAGGTGATTTGGTGGTATTCATGCTCATTCATTGTTGTTGCTCATCCTCTTTGACCATTTCCATATCCATTTCGTAGATTTTGTAGGGAATTTGGATGACTTTTCCTACAAATACTCACGGTGAGAAAGATGGCATGCAAGTTTGTTCTTCTCCAGGTCCTTCTTGGCATGTTTTTTCATAAATAGGTATGGCATCCATGGCTCTTCTTGGCATGAATTTTTGGGCACGAGTTTCTTGAATAGATCTTGGGTTTTCCCTAATCTGATTGGTAACCTTAGCTGGGTTAGGGTTAGTTATTGTTCATCTTAGTTATTCCTAAACTATAAAGGCAACACTTGTACATTTTTTAAGGGTTCTTCCTCTAGCCTCTCTAGGGTTTTTCTATTGCAAATGTTGCATTCTTCCATTGTAAATATTGCTTATAAGTTTTATATTAATAAAATTCAACTATTATCACTGTTATTTTTGCATGCTTGAGTAAAAATCTCTTACCTTCATGTTTGAATGTGTTTTTTAGTTATTTCATTGATGTATTATGTTGTTTTAAAATAGAAAGAAACAAATCTCTATCTTGGTGTATCACCACCCTTTTATTTTATGTTATCTCCTATCTCTTTTCCTTGTGAGCTATTTGATTAGGGTAGTGATAGGGTTTTCATGTGCTAGGTTAGACCAACACATTTTCACTTAGTTAGAAGAGGAAGCTGACCTTCTCCAGAGATTCAACCTCATACATGCAAAGGTACCACACCTTGAGGTCATTTCCATTGTATCATTAGAACACTGAACTCTTGTTCAGTAGGGTGTGGTTTTATGTGACAATATTAACCTCTCCTTTTGAGTTGTTGTTAGATCCATTTCCATCTCCACTACTATCCTTAATGTCTTATATTCAAACTTAATTGGAAGGATTGTTGTTTTCCCATACACTAGCTCATAGGGTGTAAAACTAGTTGTTGTTTTCTAGGTTGTTCCATATGCCCATATTGCTTTTGGTATCCTTGCAACCCAATCTTTCTTATGTAACTACATTGTCTTGGTTAGAATACTTTCAATTTCTCTATTAGTAACCTCCAGCTGACCATTTTCCTAAGGGTGATAAGGTGTGGAATTTTTGTGCCTAATTTGGTATTCTTCAACCAATTTGATGATGAGATCTAAAGTAAATTGTTGACCCTAATCAGTGACTATTTCCCTAGGTACTCCATACCTAGTAAAAAATGTCCTCATACAAGAATTTAGCCACATTGCTATCTCTAGAAAACCCTTTACTTCTACCCACTTAGTCAAATAGTTAATGCAAACTAGAATGTATTCCTTGTTGTTGGAAGTAGGTGAGATTGGTCCAATAATGTCTAGACCACATTTTTCAAAGGGAGCTAGTGTTAACTGAGGCTGCAATAGAATTTCATCACTCTTGGTTGGCTTACCCATTCTTTGACACCTATTGTAGCTCCTTGTGTACTTAAAAGAATCCTTGTGCAAAGTTGGCCAATAATAACTAGTTGTGAGGATTTTGAACGTTGTTATTTTTGCTGCAAAATGACCCCCACATGGCTCATCATGGCAAGCCTTCATGATATCAAAGATTCCATCTTCCCTTATGCACCTTCTTATGATGTTGTCAAGGCCAATGTAAACTACATAACTTGATATCCAAGAGTATGGAAAACACTTGTGTACCAGCTATCTCTTTTCCCTTGGAGAAATGTGTTGTGGAATTTGCCTTGTCACTAAATGATTTTCAATGCCAGCATACCAGGGTATATGTATAGTTAGAGAAAATAAGTGTTAATTTTGGAATGAGTCATCCACTACTCCTTCAGCTGATTGTGTTGGAAATCTTGATAGAAAATCTTCCACTACATTAGCTTTACTAGGTTTGTCCACTATTGTAATATCAATATGCTATAGAAGGAGCAACCATCTTACTAGTCTACCCCCAATTACAGGCTTGTTCGTCAAGTATTTGATAGTTGTATGGTTTGTATGGACAAAAAATGAATAACCAATAGTAATGCCTAAATTTATTGATGGCATACACTACTACCAACATCTCCTTTTCTATAACAGTATAATTCAGCTCTCCTCCCTGAAGATTCTTGCTAATGTAGTAAATTTCATACTCTTTGTTACCTTCTTTCTGACCCAAAATTACTCCAATAGAAAAATTTGAAGCATTGGTATGTATATGAAATGGTAAGGTCCAATTTTCCCCCCTCAAAATAGGTTCTTGAGTCAAGGATTTCTTCAGCTCTTCAAAGGAGTGTTGGTACTTTGATTTCCACTCAAATTCAATGTCCTTACTCAACAAAACAAACAATGGTGCAACAATCTTACCGAACTCTTTAATAAACCTCCTGTAGTAGCCTCCATGGCCAAGGAAGCTCTAGATATCTCTTTGCTTTTGTGGAACATGTAATGTAGAAATAATTTCTATTTTATGTGGATCAACTTGAATTCCTACATTGGATATGAAGTACCCTAAAACAATTCCTTGAGTCATCATCATGAAGTACTTTTCATTATTGAGTGACAAGTTGTGTTTTTTACATATTTTTAATACCTTTTCCAAATTCTTGAGGGATTCCTCATAAGTCTCCCCATATGTGGTGAAATCATCCATATATATCTCCATACAGTCATGAGAATAATTAGAAAAGATGTTGAGCACTACCCTCTGATAGATAGCTGGAGCATTGCATAAAACAAAGGGTAGAATAGAGTAGGAATAAGTACCCCAGGGACAGGTGAATGTAGTTTTGTCTTGATATTATGGAGCAATTTTTATCTGATTGTATCCATTGAAACCATCTAGGAATGAAAAGTACTTATTTCCAGCTAAAGAGTCAAGCACTTGATCTATAAAGGGTAATGGAAAGTGGTCCTTCCTAGTGGTTGTGTTCAATTCTCTGTAATCTACAAAAATTGTCCATTTTCCACCTTTCTTGGGAATAATAACCAAAGGTGATACCCATTCACTATCAGATATAGGATAGATAAAGCCGACATTAAGGATTTTTTGAAGTTCAACTTTTACTATTTCTTTCAAGGCAAGGTTCATTCATCACTGAGGTTGTCTAGTGGGTCTATAACCATCATTGATATAGATCCTATGCATACATAAGTCAGGATCTATGCCTTTCATATCATGGTAATCCCATGCATATGATGTTGTGTGTTCCTACAACATTGTGTGTAAGGATTTTTTCTACTCTTCGGTCAATGCATTGTTTATGTTCAACATTTTTCCTGGAGTGACTTCTAATTCCTTAGAGGACTCTTGCACAAATGAGAGGTCAACGATTGGAATAATCGGTACAAATTGTTGTGGAAGTAAGGAATGAAAGATTTGAGATATTTCTTCTAAGGAATTGGTGGGTATAATACTTTGCAAGAGGTTTTGTAGGCATGCAAGATAGTCTTGTTGCTACAGGATCCTACTGTAGTCATTTTGTATTATGTGAGCAATGAGCTCATCTTCATCCTGATCATCCAATAGAGGGTTGTGTTCTACAGTCATCAATGTCTGTAGGGAATAATTGTCTTCCTCATCTAAAGAGGGCCAAATAGTTTGCTCAAGATCAACATAAGGTTGGAGTAGCGGATAGAGTACCAATTTCTTGGTCATAGTCCCATTAGATATTATCATATTTCCATATCTACAACCCATGAATGCATTAGTTGTAGCTAACCATGGTCTACCTAGGATGAGTGGGTATCCTGTAAGATTAACCTTTGGCTATAAAACTATGAAATCAACAGGATATTCCCAAGAATATAAGGCAATAACCAAATCTTCAATGATTTCTTCAGGCTTAACTGTTGACTTCTCAACTAATTGTAGAACAATTTGTGTAGGTCTAAGGTTGGATAACTATTGTTATTGCATTGCTTCTTTAGTCATAACATTGATTGCTTCCCCTAAGTCTATTAAGGTGTTCTTGATAAGGGTCCCATTAATCTTAACATCCACTACTGGACTACTAGGGTCTATGTATTTAGGGACGGTTATGTTCCCTAACATGATATCTGCAAGGTTTCCTAAGATATGTATTGTCTGAGGATCCTTCCTTTTCCTCCCTAGTTTTTTAATACATAGGTCCATGGTTGTTATAGTATAGATTGGAATGTCTTTAATATCTTGGTTGAGAGGGATCTTGATATTAACATTCATAAGTTGACCCAATAGGTTTGTATCAATTTGTGTGTGATGCTTTTGAATGGCTAAGCATTCAGGAAAAGGAGGCTTTGGACTTGAGGTAGTTTGGTGTACCTGATTTGACTAAGGTTTCAAAGGTGTTTTTTCTGAACCTTCAACTATAGGTTTATCATCCTCCATATCAGTGATTTGATGGGAGGAAGGTCCAACAAGTTTTTTTCCTAATTTGAGATGGAAATCACTCACCTCTACCCCATAAGTGGGGTATTGCATAGCTTTGTTAGTATAAGCTTGTTGGACATGCTTGTTCTTAGAGTTAGGTGTAGGTTGGGAAGGTATTTTTGGTGGCTCGGTTGGTTGGGATGTAGGATTTTATGGAGGCATAATTTCTTGCTATTGGGGTTGAGGAGGAAGCATAGGTTGTTGATAGTTCATGTTTTGTTGCTTCCACTACTGACCTTTTTGTCATTGAGGCTACCACTGGTTCTATTATGTTGGCCATTGGGGCTTATAACTAGAACCCTAAAAGATTTGTTGTGACCAAGGATTTTGCTGCTTCTAGTTCCAATTTTGTTGGGGTTGTGGCCATTGTTGAGGGTTTTACCATTGATTTTGATTAGCTGGTTAGGGCTGAGAATTCCAAGTTAATTTTTTTTGATTTCCAATGGGAAAGGATGAATTGAATTTAAGAGGGTCTTGTGGAATACCTTTTCTTTGTTTCCATGGCCTTATTTGAGCTATTTAAAAGAGTTGTCTATCATCTTCTTCAAGTGGCTGAAAATTGGGTCTTTAAGTTTTGTCTTGTTGAATATTAGCCACTCTCTTGCATTTATAGTTTTCTTTCCTTTTCCTAAAATTGGGGCAGTATTCAATGAGCATTTCTTCAACTTCCTCTTGCTTCTTCTTGATGTGGAGAGTATCCAAATGAGTGGCTAAGTGGTTGATAATGTCCTCCTTCATGTTGGACAACAAATTTCTTAACTCTATCTTTGAAACCCCTATGGATAATTTGTCAATAATGGATGTCCTGTCTCCTCTTGGTCTTTTAGTGGAAGTCCTGGAGTAATTCTTGCAAAATTTGTAGATTTCTTCAAAGGGTATTTGAGAGATATCCCCTTGTCCAATGAGGTTGAGGTCATCCATGCAGTCCTCATTGACTCCCCTTAAAAATACTAACTTGAGGGATTCTTCAGACAACTTGTTTTGTGGGTTCTTATTCAAGGCAAACTAAAATCTCTCCACATAATCTTCTAATGGATCATCCTCCTTTTGTGACATTCTAAAAATTTCATCTCTCTTCCTATCAAGTCCTCTACAATATTAGTCTTGGTACTTTTCCAAGAACACTATCTTCATGGTATCTCAATTAGGAACAACATCCTTGCCTAATCTCATAAACCATCTTAGGGTTGTATCTTTTAGAGTGGCATGGAAGAGTTTGAGCCTATGAGTATCAAAAGTATAGTCATAAATTCTGCATAGGACATCAAATTCAAACATAAATGTATCTGGGTCTTCAGTCACCAACCCATAAAAGATTGGTAATGCTAAAGGGGGGACAATCTTTAGTACAATAGCCCTTTCTTGATTGGTGATTGGGAACTCAAAGTTTGGTCATTCAGGATCATCTACTACATCACCCATGGTTCGGTATGTCCCGTCTATTTGTGTGCTAGATGTTGGTGATAGGGAAATTTCTTTTTTAGTATTGCCCTCACTTTGAGTACTGGATTCACCAATTTTTGCTATGGCTTCTTGGTGTGTAGAGGGAAGGAATATTCCTAAAGAGTCTCTCTACCTCAACATACATGAAATATGGCTTTATATAGTAGCGGTCTTGTATTGTAATGTTAGTGTATCTTTTGGTGTTGTAAAAAAGATTAAGTCTAATAGTCCTAATGCTGAAAAAAAAATGTAAACTATGAAAGCTCAAAAAAAAAGTCTATGAATATAACACCATCCTTGGCAACGGTGCCAAAAATGTAGTCTAAACTAATGTATTCTAAACTTGGTAGAACCTACACAATTCAGAGGTATGTCTGGTTGAACAGTCCACTCAACATTGTAAAGACTACATTAAATGTCAACCCAAGGTTTGTAAACTTGTGATGGTGTTGCACTGTATGTGCCTTCAGAGACTTAAGGCTACCTAGGTTATCCTATTCAAGATGTTCTACTTGCTGAAAATTTACAGAATTGCATAACAATGAAAGAAACAAACCAGAGCTAATGGCTATGAGTTCCTATAGCTTAACCCATAACTTAACTAATGCTAATAAAGAATTACTGAACTAACTCAAAACTACTCAAACTAGCAATTAAACTTCTCCTAGTTTTTGGAGTACTATAGATTAACCAAATAAATGCATGCTCATGAACATTTATTATTGATAATCAAAATATAAGGATCTATTCTAACTTGCATGCAATTTATGAAACAATGATGAACAAAAATAAATAGCTATAAATGAAGTGAAGAACAATTACCTTGAGTGGCCTGCTCAAGTGGTTATTCTCACTTAACTAGAATCGGATCTAAATATCAGATTCTACACATAGATGTAAAATTGAACTTCATTCATTGCACATCACAAAAGATTACACAAAATCTTCTTCACAAATTGTCTTTAGTGAAATCATTATGAATAACCAACATGTCTTGTAGATAATAACTGAAACTGAAAAACAATTGATAACGAAATACTAAAATCAACTAACTTATCTAAGGACTCAACCACTGGCTATATACAAGCACAGGGGAGTTTATTCCAAGTAACAACTAACTACAATCATTAACTTCCGCTCCTAGATATTAGAGCATATAGTTAAGATTGAATTGTTCAAACTATAACTGAAAAGAAAGAAGAGTCCTTATAGAACTGAAACTTTGTAAAATGAAATTGCATGTAAAACACACAAATAGTTATTCATAATCCTATCAACAAAAGTGTTCTTCTTTTCCATCACTTTATTAACTTCTCATTATAATGCATGTTCAACTCCATCAGGTGTCTTCATATAGTAGTTATTACATTCAGCTTAATCTAGCACTTCCCCTGTTTCGTTGTCCCAGTCTTCCATTTGCTACAGGTTACAACTTCCAGATGCTACGTGTTATAGTTTTTTGTGAGCTGCAAGAGGTTAATCCACAAAAAATATATACAAATATAACTACCTTAATTAAACACAAAATTCCATCCACATTTCATGCATACTCATATATAAACTATGCAATGTTACTTTATTATAACCATATTTCCATTACTATGATTTAGGTCCAAGGTTGTCTAATAAACATGAAAAGATAACATAGAATAGGAGTATTGTATGAAAGGTATATCTAAAAGTGTTTGGAAGTATGCATAAAAGTAACAAAAAATAGGCTAATAACTAAACCCATCAGTGGGCTCTTGGATGATATTGCATATCTGCCAAGTTGGATCTTTATATTTCGCTTTTTGATCTTAATTTTGTTTATGTACCAAAAAAAATAATGGCACAATAAATAAAACATGTAATAGTAATGTTGAGATATAGTTAAGCGGATGTATGCAAAGCAAAGAAAATAGAGACCAAACTTAGAGTCAAGATGACTCTCAATCTCATGGTTAGAGTGAGGACGTGAATTGGAAAATGGAATGGGTTTAGTAGTTACTAGGTATTTATACTTTATTTCATGAATCAGATTCCAAATTGTTGTTGATGATATTTTATATTATATTCCATGAATCAGATTGAATAAATTAACGTACTACTATTTTCCACTGTTCCATTGTAGAATCTAAATTTTAAACATTGTTTTCAAATTAGTTAATTAGTTATTAAACACATTTTTCAATTTTCATTTATTAATTAACATATTATTAATAATTTTATATTTTTATCATCTCATATGATATATTTTACATGAACTCAATGATTCAACTCAATGCTTAATATTAGTAGCATATGCAACACAAGCAATCATTTAATGTGTATCTAAAAACTAGAGTTTATTTGAACTAAGTAATTAAATAATACAAATTATTTGAACACATAAATGAATTTGAGTTTTATATTAATTTTGAAATGAAGGAATACATAAAGTATTACAACATATTGCTCAAAAACAAATCTACACAGATTTGAGTTGGAAACTCATATTATCAAATCATTCTATCAACTTTTGTAGCATGCTCCACTATCCATTTGATGGAAGTGCAATTTGTTCTAACTTATAGTATCTAACTTGAAAATTTGTTAACAATTCATAATTGAAAGTGGAACTTGACTTGAATTTTTCAATCAAAGTTGCATTCAAGGTTATCAATGGTTTGATCATGGAATCCAAAAGATTTGTCTCATTTGGGTTTTGAGGAAACTGATCCAAATCAAACTTCCTCCTATCCTCCATCTTCTTTTTGAAAGCATCCTTTCCAATGAATCAATTTGTTGTGTCAAAATCCAATAGCAAACCAAGCTTTGTCAAGTCCTCTACCTTTTTATCTAGTTTTAACATCTTGTTTGCAGCTTAATCCAAAAAATCATTTGTTTCAAATAAAATTGAATAATAGATGATGCCTTTATTAAGACATCAATCCGATCGTGAATTCCTTTGCATACCAATTCATTGTCATTAGCTTTGTAGACTATTTGTAAAATTTAATTTACAATTTTATCTCTTGAATTCACATTTTTGTTATCAACAATGATTGTATAAGCTTCCTATTATGTATTATCATAGAATCAATCAATTCAGACAATTCACACAAATGATCAATCCTATGCATTATCTCCTCATAATTTATTTGATATCCCTCATTATTTTTCTACAAAATGAAACTAACATATTTTGAGAATATTTTATTTTATTTTCCACTTTCTTCAACTCTAGCATCAATCTTTCAATGTTTCTTCTCTCTTCCTCCATTTTTGCTCTTTCTTTTTATTTGTCTGAATTGACTTGTAATTTATTTAAGTTGGAGTATTAGATTTCACCAAGTTTTGTTTACATTTTTTTGAAGTGGTTTTTTTATCATCATATTTCTTGATGCTTTCACCTAACCTTTTCTTCAATTCATTCAATTTTAGTTCCACCTATGTATGTTTATTCTCTTTGCTTTCTCATTTGTTGGGTCTACCTATAATTTTTCTATTTGATTATGCAACCCATTTTTGTCTCTCTCTTGCTTTAGCAATGATGTGTACACCACTTTGTTGTTCTTTTTTGATACATTAATTTTGTTAGAAATTTTCAATCAAGAAAAATCCATTTGGATACTACTCACCTCAAATTCAGAGAGATACATATGATTTTATGGTTTATTTTGAACTTTGGGCACAACAATCATGTACTCCATGGTTTATGTATTTGGATCAAATGTGGGTAATACCCTGGTTGTTGGAGGCTCTGAAGTTACAATAGATGTACTCTCTATCATTTTTTTCTTGTGTCCTTTATACATTTATGATTTCTTTCTAAACTCAACATAGTAATCAAAACCTGAGGCCGTAGACATAATCAAATGCTTGAATGGTGAAGGATTACTTGCAATGACGGGAACATCTCTAATTATTTGAGAATAATGTTGAGAATTAGTCATTCTTGTTACATTCACACTAGCAACTAGAGGGGTCCCTTTTGGAAGTGGAAATAACTCCTTTGGGGTAGAAATGGAGGTAGTTGGACTTGGACCTATCATAATCATTTGCTTCTTCAAAATTCATTGATCACTAGGTGTCTATGTAGTATTTTATAAATTGTTAGCCTCTTGTGAGTAATTGTTTGTTGTAGCACTTGTTGACCACTACTAGTACTACTACCCATACCATTTCCATCAATGAAAATGCCACTGACATTAGATTCTCCACCATGTTGTGGTTGTGATTGTATTTGACTATCAAGATTTGAAACTTCAACAAAATGATATATTTCACCTATCCTTGTAAGCCCTTGGGCTTTTTGGATTAGCTTTAACATCTAGCAAATCACTAGGTTTTCTAGGGTCTACCTTTATTGGCACTCAAATTCCTTAACCTTTGGACCCCAAACCACCACCTTCATAACCCATTTTTCTAGTTATGGCTACCCCTAAACTATTATTTTGTTTTATGATCTCTCAAACCACATCTGACTTTGTTTGCAAATTATATGTACTCTATGTTCTTCCCTATCATCATCAGATTGATCACTAGTTGCTTGAACTTCATAGGAATGCTCTATATTCCATAAATTGGCATATATAAAGCAAATAAATAGTATGAATAACTAACCTAGAGGTACATACTTAAGAGATTCACCTCATTAAAAGAACATGGTTATTTAAACACACACAATGATTTAAAACAATAGAGAAAAACTATATGTACTTATCTCTAATATGTTATTATAGTTCCTCAATTGAGTGGCCATCTCTTCAAAGGAATGAACTCTAAACTCACAAGACCATTCAAAATATTGGAGCAATGCATCTAAAAATAATAATTGAAGTTTAACAGAGAAATGTTATATTAGTTACATTAAAAAATATGTCTAATGAACATTTGAGAGATACATATAACTATGATCTAATACCTAAACTTCAACATTGTGGATATCATGCATGAATGTTGTTAAGATTCTATTAATAGAAATTCATAAATATAGTTCATTTGTATTTAGTAAAATAGTTCAGCTATCAAAAATTTAAGAAATTCACCATAAAACAAGTTTCCATTCTTCGTAGCTTTTCAAAGGATCAACAAATCATGTTGCAATTATTTATAGATCCCTATTAGACATGGACAAGTGTATCTAGCAGAGTATTCCCTTTCCTTTAGAACTCTTTCTACAATGGTTTTGAACTACGACGATTCTAGAGTTGCAACCTTTTTAGAGCCACCTAAAGTGTGGACATTTTCCATGGAGTCTATATGACAAAACTACCATGCTTCATAGAAACAAACCTTTCCACCACAATCATTAGCATTAATATCCATTTATTAGTAACTAGGATAGCAAATAATTCATTACATAATCAAATTAATAACATCATTATAGGGGTTCTAGGTGGTAAAGGAAGGGCAATTTTGCTCAAATTATGAGGCAAACATTTATACCTCATCTCTAGTTTTTGTGAGCTTCACAATAATTCAAATGGCTCTTAATTTGTCATCTTATTTTTCTATAATTTACATATTCTCATAAGTGATGTTGAATAGTTCTCATTTTAAGAACTTCTAAGGCTCTATTCAAAATCAAATGGTATTATTTTTTGGTGCATTTTTTTAAAGTGCATAAATTTCCATGTACTTCTCATTGGTATATTATGATCTATCTTATTCTATATAAAAAATGTAGTTCAAATTTATGGCCTATTTTTGGCATTTATTATGTACTGAGATCAAGACCACTTTATTGTTTTTTAAAGTGAAAATTGTAGCCACACTATGTATAAATTTTCATCATCATAATTTTTTGTGGTCTCATGATTGTGTGAATTTGGGGTGTAATCATGTTTTTTCTTACTAATTTCATGAATGAGCAATCTTTGATTATTAATCACTTCTCTCACTCTATCTCCTTTCCATTTGAGTATTCTACATAATATTTATAAATATTGTAAGGTCAAATTTGGTTATTGTCGGAGGAAAAATCGTGATGAAAAGGAATGTCATCTAAAACAAATAGATGAACTAAAACATATTTAGGATTATCACATCAGTTTTTTAGATTCTTGTATTTAAGGATTAACAAATATATCAAATATTCATACTCAAAAATCTTGTGTGGAAATATCATTTAGTAGTTAGATGGTATGCATTGAGATCTCATCTTCATCACTTGTTGAGCTCCATTAGAATATAGTGTTGATACATCCATGGCTTCCAATGATTCTTTGAAATATGATCTCATTCATCATCTTGTAGATAAATCTACTTGAGATGAGTATGTGATAGATATTGTAGGTTTATTTTGCAAGTCCCATCTTGCATAATTATAGGACACCATTGAGGACATTCATCTCCTCTTTGATGGCAACTCCTATGGAGTTGCATCATCATCTTCGTTGAATGTCACAAGGGTACATTTAGTCCTTGTTCTTTATTTGCTCAAACATTTTCTTATGTTGTGATAAATTCTATAGTTATTCAATAGTTCACTTATTTGACTCAATTATCATTCATGTTGACACCTTTTGCAAGAGTACCAAATTCTCATGAGTCTAGTTGTCTTATCTATGGTGGGAACCATACATCCATGGTTATTTTACCTGAATCTTGCATGGTACTTGATTCATCTTATTAGTATTTGACACAATTTGGTACTGCCTTAGATATTATTGAGCAACATTTGTAGGATTCATCTTCATCTTTGGATCTTGTTCTACAATTTTTTCCATGAATTATGGATTGTCACCTTGAACATCGATTAGGCTTGGAACTACTTATTTTATTGTGACACATTTTAGCACTAATATGACAACACTTGAGTAGAGTTTAGAGACAACATACATCTTGATCTTCCTTCATGCATATTCTTTTCAAGAATGAAATGATATCATGCATACTTCTTTGGCCTTGTTTCTTCCCAATGGGAAGAATTTTGTTTGGTGATCCTAGATCATCATTAGCACTCTATGTGAAGCATCATCCATTGGCATAGGAGACTACACATTGAAGGGGAGCTTCATGGCCTCTCTTCTTCCCTCTATTTTGGGAGAGTTTTTCTTTGGCTGAGGATCTCCCTTTCTCAATTTTTGGGGAGGGGGGTCACCTAGAACTTCTCTCATCATTCTATGTTGGGGATCTTTGTCTTATGGGTATTCTCCTCATATTTTGAGGGGTATCATCATTGTAGATGGGTGCTTGATCAAGCCTACTTGCTAGTACCCATTTCATATTTCACATTTCTCCTAAGTTTGACTTAAGGAGGATGTTGGTATATTTATTTAATTGCACTTTATTATTTAAGTTTACTTAGGTAATTTATTTGTATTACTTAAGTAGGATAGGATAAATGAGTACATGTCATTTCCTTCTTTCATGAGATTATTATTTGTCTTTATCCTTTCATATTTGGAAACTTAGTTAAAGCAATCCCTTGTTTTATAGTTTTTGTCTCTTCCCCATCCTCTTTAGATTTGAAATCTTGAGGCTATTAGTGTAACTCTTTCTTTCTATTGAATAAGAAATTTCATATTAATCTCTCTATATTCTCGATATTCAATTTTAGCTAATGTTTGTATTCTACACAATCTGTATATCTGCATTAGCTTTTATAATCTTCTATAATCACTTAAATCTAAACTTGTGCTTGGATTTTTATTATTGAAATAGCAATCAATATATAAATTTAGAACATTATAAAATTGAGACTATAAAATTATCAAAATTATTAGATTTCTTTTCCTCACAAACTTTACATCATCTTATTAAAGAATAGGTAGCAATCTTGAACTTTGAAACAACTACTCAACCAAATTTAGTTTAATTACACCATATTGATTTTGCAATTATATCTCCAATGAATCACGCAATAGTAGTTGTGTTTGTTTGCAACTGATACAAACACCTATAAATCGTAATACTAGTAGATAATACATGCTCTTTCACTTGATATAATATTAAATATTGTAGTGTCAAACCTTAATTTATGTTTTTTTTTGTATTGATGAAATGCAATTACAAAAAATAAAGTGCAGTTATAAAACTGCATGAGAAATTGTACATATAAGAAGAACCATTACAAAACAAAGAGTTGTACAAACAACCATAGCTCTAAGAAAAACCAATAACTAAACCTATGTACACATGTACACAACAACAGTTTAAAATATTACAATACATTGGAAAGTTACATCAAAATGCCGAGCTATACAAAATACATAAGCACTATACAATCTAGAAAATAGGACTTAAACTTTGATCGATACAAACTTCTTTTTTGCTCAGCAACTGTTCAACTTGTAGCTTGATTTGTTGAATCTGGAAACTCAACATGAGATTCTTCAAAGCCTCATTTTGCAACATAGGAAACATGGCAGCAAGACAAAAAATTATATCAAAGTAAAGCCTTAAAAATATAACTTCTTGATGATCATTATTGTTAGTTAAAACGTCTCTGCATCTATTTCTCCATATATATAACAAAAGTACATGTCTCATACCATCAACAATTCTATTATCATAAAGACCAACCCCAAAAAGAGCTTCTTTCCAACTGAACTTGTGAGTAAAGATAGCTGAAAAATCATTCATTTTATGCATGAAAACTAAAGCCTTGTGATATGGTATGGACATCCATCAAAACATAAAGGATAGAGAACTTCATCAGATGTGGTGGTTAACTCCTCTTGAGTGAAGCATGGACAATATTTTAAAATTTATTTTGATTGAAATTTGTATGGTGGATGACATGGGTGGTAGGAAAAATATAAATGGATTTAGCACAGTATGACAGAATTTATTGATCTTAGTTAGATGCCGTGAGAGGTAGTCGAACTTAGATGTCGTGGGATGTTGTCAAACATATTGTACTAACAACTAGCACTTGCACCCCAATGAGGTGCAATACTTACGCCGATAGGATGATATACAATGGTATTTTATTATGAGCATGTAGAAGTGGTGTATTTTTTTGGTAGCAACGAGCTTTTGTGATCTTTATCATTTGTCTTCAAAGCCTGCACAACAAAAGCAACGGGGTGGTTAGGTGTTTAGATTAGGTGTTGATGCAGAAAAATTGTAGCACCAATTTTAAGATTAGAAGTGTGAATTGTGTAATGATTTGTAAGTGCTCGGAGGAGAGTTTTTCAAGAGAGGAATTTGTAACAATGGTATCAATGCACATTGGGAATTTGGGAGAGATATTAGATGGATAGGAATGAGAGCTATGTACCATGTTTTAGGAGAGACATAGTTGTTGTAAGCGGGCCTCCTCTCGTTTCCTTATGATTGCATATGGATTGCTTTGCATTTTGGAGTATCTTTCAAAAGAGAATGGTGGTTGAATGCGAAGATCATTTAACGATTGAACTCTAGATATGGCTGTAAATGTTAGTCCCTGCCTATCTATTTTACCAATATCAATTGTTGCTTTTTGCAATGTTAGGCCTTGAGCTTTGTGTATGGTAATAGCCCACACCATTGTGAGCGGTATTTGCCTTCTATTTCCCAGGGAAACAGGTATTATCGGTATGCTCTTGGGGTCAAGCTCGTTCCATGGTGGGCCGTTGTAGGTATCAAACCTTGTTACAACATACATGGGAACATCTGGCGGTTTGGAACCTGGACTGTAAATGATTTCAACAACTTCACCAAGAGCTCCATTCACCAGTCCTTCTTGTGTCCATATGTTGGATGTGAGCATGATGCGTTGCCCTTTACAAAGTAAAACTTGTTTTTCAAGCTGTTCATCGTTAGTTGTTGTATCCATTCCACATCGAGTGCTTGTTGCAACACTAATTGCAATTGGACAGTTCAACGATTTTAACATTCTTCTGTTGTGTAGTCTAAGTAAATCATTGGTAGCAAACAAGTGCATTGAATTGTCAAACTCTTCTCTTTCTCTTGATGTGAGCTGGTTGTCTGTGCGTGTCATTAAAAGTTGCCAATCTTCTTCTATTGCTTCTGCATTACGTATATTTTGCAAAAGTTGGCGGAATCTTCGTTGTGTTTGAGTCTCACCTTGTTGACGAAAGACTGTTTGTAGGGTGACAACAGTGGTAAATTGGTTCCACATTGTTTTTGCAGTTGAGTGGGATGTGTAAAGAGGTTTGTCCATTACGGGTGGCAATTGGGCGAGGTCACCGATCAATATTATAGACACTCCACCAAAGTGTAGATGTTGTCGATGTGGGAATGCCTCACGCAATCTTGTGTCTATTTTCAGTAGCAACTTTGGACCTATGAAGCTCATCTCATCAATCAAAATGTATCTTATATGTTTCATATCTTCTTGAAATGTTGTTAATGCCTGTCCTTGTAGTGGGTGCATGTCTTTAATAGGGATTCGAAGCGTCGAATGTATAGTTGATGCATGAATGTTAAATGTAGCCACCCCTGTAGGAGCTAATGTGAGTAGCTGGATTTTTTGTTCTGGGCTCTTACTTGTGAGTGCTTTTCGTATGCGGGCAATTAGGTACAATTTTCCTGTACCTGCTGTTCCTTGAACAACCATGTGTAATGGTTTTTCTGAGGGGCATTCACTATGATCAATAATAATTGTGAGTGCTATTTTTTGTTGCACTGATAGTTTATAGTCTGGGACATCCAAATTTCTTGCCATAGTCTCTCCTTGGCTACATGCCTTTTTCATGGGTATGAACTAGCTGGAAATTTCATGAAGATCTTGAGGTACCACTAGTTGATCCCATTTATTGTTGTTATCAAACTCACGCCTACCAAGCATCTGAAGTTCATTTAGGCTCACATTGCTTGAAGGACCCATTTGTGAAAACAATTCCCATTCGTTAAGTTCTGTTGTGTCCCTTGCGGCCATCTCTGTATCACTGTCATCTTCTTCTTCAGTGGTTGCTTCCATTTCAATTGTGCGATTAACATGCCATACATCATATTTGGTTGCATACATTTGCTTCCAATTTGCAATGATTGTATCTTTAGTAAGCCCTACCTCGCTTTCTATGCTTCGAAAATGTTTGTATAATAGTAGCTCACTCCAACAAAATGTTTCAAAGTTGTTTGACTCCTCCTTTGGGATGCTATAGAACTTTGGGAAAACATTGACAATCACTTTTACCTCTCTCTCTTTCCATTTGCACCCTTTGCGCCTTGCAGAATAGGAGAAAGATCTTGCAGATTCAAGTAGTGTTATTGTTTCCATTTCTTGAGGTCGATTAATGTAGGAATGTAAGTAGCTTGTATGGAGGTGGATTTCATCTATTTGTCTTGTTATTCGTTGGAACACTTTTCGGCCAACATTCAAAGATGTGAATGATCGATTACAAACAACAAGCGGAAATTTTTGAAGCATATGACATGTTTCTTGTGCTCCTATATCACGCTCTGCAACAAGCTCTGTGATGAATTTTCAGAATGCTGTAATAGCCGTGTCATCTGTTCCCTGGCATGCAGATATTCTTGTTAACATATCAATACAAGACTCAGATGATCTCTCTGCTTTTGACGCATACTTGGCAATGTATTTTAGTACAAGTGCTCTTGAGATAACTGGCTGGCAATCTATGTTGGCTCTCCATATCAACAAAATTTCTGGATTATGTATGTTTAGCCTATCATCATTTCTTGCAGGTTCATATTCTTTCTTCCCATTATCATCACATGATAAGGTAGATACAATCTGTTCTTTCCATGGAGCTTTGAATCGACACTGTAGTTGTTTCCCCTTTTTGCGTAAGCATGTTCCCTCTCTGCATTTTGTGTGCCTTGGGACACGGTTGATTAGCTCCTCATAGTCATGAGAGGGATCTGTAGCTAATATCTGAGTTGTGTCTAGCAAGCATGGGTCATCGTGTTGGGGACGGTAGACTGTGTTGTTTCTAAGTGAAGTAGGACGAGGGTTCCAAGCACTCACATACTTGTCGAAGAATTTCCTTGCCTGTTCAACTTCCGTGTTGTTCTCCCAATCAAGATTATCCATGTTCGGTGCATTTTCGAGCCAAAGGAATCCATGCACATGTGCAGTGCCTCGATGCTGCCATTCATATCTATACCAATAATCTTTTGCACCAAGAAGTTTTTGAATGACCTCTTCACGGAATACTGTAAATCGTTGGTGCAGATATAATGATGTGGTGTGGGGATTATTGATTACATTGTCCAAGCGTTGTTTGTTTGTTTGCATTTCCACTTTTATGTCATTTGAGAGCAATAGTTGCAGGTCCGGCCACTTTGTGTCTGCTGCACTCAATGTGAAAAATAAAGTGGGTGACCCTATTTGGTTGATCATATTTGTTAGCTCATAACGACACTTGTTCCAATATGGTCTTGTGCCTCGAATTGAAGATCCAAAGTGCATGAGCTCTTCAGCTAATTGTGTGTCAGGAAGGTTTTTCAAGTGTTCACGAAGGTTTTCAATAGTTGTGGGGATGTTTTCTTCTGCATTTTTTTTAATGAAAACTGCTGCAAGCCCTTGGCTACGATGTCGTAACATAATATTGAACATAAAATATCAAAATCTTGGATGCCTTCCAAACCTCTGGTCATGGAACCTCATCAAGTGCAGCGCATACTCATGCATTCGGACTTCCCTAATCCGTGGTTGCATTTGTAGTGCAACCCCATTGGGGAAGAGCGTTGGAAATGCCATATCAAGCAAGCCTTCGGTATTGTATTCATTTATTGGTGATGAGTTCATCTCAGGCCAATCTATAGTGGTATTTGTGTTGTCCTCAAGCTCTAGTGCATTCTTAATGATTTCTAGCTCACGACGTCTATTTGGAAACTTAGCCATAAATGATGATGTGTGTACTATGCCCTCCTCAATTGCATCTTCATCAATGGTGTTCCCATTATTTGGTGCCCCTGTACATTCGCTAGTGGCAATGGTGTGCAGCATGCTTGAAATATCTGTGCTGACTTCAGGAATTTGAGCCAAGCCATCAACACTTATGGAAACATCATTATAGTATGGGTCATATTTCACTTTGTATTGCAATGCATCTCTGATGTGACTTCTACTTACATAACAATCATAGAAATTTCCTTCAGTGTGTAGTCTTCGAACTATGAGCACATCCAATTCTTCTATCCTTCGAGGAAGAACTTTTGCAATGTTTTTGATATCTTGTGGGAAGCTAATTGTGTGGCCACTATATTTATATTGCCCTCCAGGAGCATGGGTTACTTGTAGTACTGGATTTACTCTAGCAATGAGCATTTCCTCCACTTGGGTTAGTCTTTTCAGCACAGCAGGTTGTTCTCCTGGGTCCATGTTATTGAGCGAGGAGAATCGATGTATACCTCTCTCATTAAAACATCTATTGCAAGTACCATGAGGGTCCGATGAATGAAGGAGCATTCCTGGGTAGTTTTCCTTGCATACAGTGCATGTTGTCCTATTGGAAAGTGCATCTATCTTTTGTCGAAAGCTTTTCATTGTTTTTATAAAGGTAGCAGTTTTGCTGAATGATGTTCGATCTTCTATCATGTCTTGTTGTGTTTGCATATGTTGGACTTGACATGTTTGTTTCTCTAAATGCTTAATGCGCTTTTGTGCAATTATTTCCTCTCTATGATGAGCATAGTAATTGTGGTTTCTCTCATGATCGCGTAGCCTGCGTGCTTCTCTTTGGTGGGGGTCGATTTGCCCGGGGTGCAACCTTTTAATCCTCCTTCGAGTGGCTATTGCTTCTTTATTTCGAGCATAGTAATCCCGATTTCTTTTTTGGGTTTGTTGTCTTCTAATCTCTAGTTGTTGCAATTGAGCTTGGCTTGTTTCGGGGCATTGGTCTGCCATCTGTACTGTGGGACTATAAGGATAAATTAGTAATAAAAGAAGCATAAATAAACTTGAACAATTATAGTGGCATCAAAACAACATATTTAAACCTTACAATGCTAAAAGAAGCACATTTTTGGATATTTACACATCTTAACAAACACAAATGCACACATACATATATATAATGGAAAATTATCCTAATTTAATGTTCTTCACACAATTCAATAAAATTGCAAGAAGCTATATTAAGGAAAAAAAATAAAATTGCTTAGATAAGCAATCCAATAGCATTGGGAAAAAATAATTAGAATTCATATATATGTGTGAAAATAGAAAATAGAAAATCAAAAATTACATATTCAACTCATAGTTTTTACAACTAATATCTATTAAAGTGTAGTTTTAAGATAGTTGAAGATTACATCATGCCAAAATAATTGAGTCATACAATGGTAGAAGAAGTAGATTGCACATATATACAAACATAAGCAAAAACATATAGTTTGCTAGTTTTATTTTACTGAGATTTTACTATTATAGTTATAATTCAAATGAACAATATTGAAAGGAGCAAATTTTTTTTAACATGACACATGGTTGGAGATTTGAATACATTATTTCATTTGAACTAAACACTATAGTTTTGTAACATTCATATACATGTCATGTGTTGGGAAAATGTAAATTTAGCAGCTTACATGTTTCTATTTGCAAGTAGACATGACACATGGGGTTGGGGATTTGAATACATTTTGTTGCTTGAACAAAACCATCAACTATACTACTATCTTATAATATAATCTATTGATCCTATGGTTGGTCATTCTTGTCATTGCACATTTCTTTGATATTGGAAAGTAATATGTTTCTCTCTGCAGTGAAGTCAACCTGCTCAACCTTTGTAATAGTTGCCTTCAAATGTTCTTCATTATTGTATGTTTCATTTCTACATGCCAAAGTAAACAAGTATTTTTTGTTCAACACGTCTCTAATTACTTGCTGAGTATCCCTTTCTATGTCATCCTCAAACTGTAGAGAGTATAGCTTCTCCGCAGACATTTCCATGAGTTTTGTTGCTCCTTCATCAAATGCAACTGCCCATAGCATATCTGTGTGGTCTTGCAACCTTATTTGTAGTATGTACCTATAATTACAAGAGGTACATGCTACTTGACACTTTGAGCAAAACCATTGTTCATCTTCAGTTTGCACCAATCTTTTCTTGCACTGTTTTCCCCCCGTTACATTAGGGCATGCCAGATAACAAAATGATTCAGATTTGATGAACAACAATGTTGCATTTATTGTACATTGGAGATGATGCACTCTATGCAACATTTGTTCTCGAACATCCCTAATTGTTATTCTTGTGGTACGCATAGGTGGATCACTAAACTTTGTTGAAGGTGATAGAATATTAGCCCCACTTTGTTTGAACCAAGTTTGTAG
>VDFB02000008.1:322076931-322233753 GCA_007258455.2 Sequoia sempervirens | reverse complement strand
AAGTTTTCTTGGTTTTAATCATTTTCTTGAAGCTTCATGATTATGTAGGTTGCATTTGAAGTTGGCATGGATTGATTAGTTGGTGCAGGAAGGCCATTGGCCTTGAGTCCTGTACTTGATTTATAATAATGATTCCTTATTTAGAATAATTGCAATGTATAATGTCAAGTGGGAGAATTTTGGGAATATGATGCCATTTAAAGTCCTTGGAAAGTGTTCCCCAAACACTAAGATTAGAAAGAGATTAAATTTGAATGAAATGAACATGTAAATTGACATTTGTAATTAATTCTCAATGATAGGAACATGTGGGGATGCCCATGAAGAGATCCTACAAAATAGGAGCACATGGGGCACCCACATGGAAGGTGGAACTCACCTTGAGTTAACTATTTGGAGTAAAAGATAACACTTCAGTAATGCATGTATAGATCCTAGAAGTTAGGGATTGATGTTTACATGCATGGAGTTCAGTTCAGTTTAGTTCATATTAGTTTAGTTCAATTAATTGTTTTGAAGAAAAGATAACACTTCAGTAATTCATGCAAAGATCCTAGAAGTTAGGAATTGATATTTACATGAGTGGAGTTTAGTTCAATTCAATTCAATTCAATTCAGTTTAGTTTAGTTTAGTTTAGTTTAGTTTAGTTCGGTCCGATTCGATTATTAGTTCGAGTTCAATTCGAATTCAGTTTAGTTTAGTTTAGTGCAGTTTAGTTATGGATTTGATTATCTTTAGTTGAATCTAAGTTGACTTAGAGTTGACTTGGAATGCATGACTAATGACTTAGAGTTGCATGAAACCGGATACCAGTGACATTGATTAGGATGATCAATCATTACATGATATTTGCATGAATAGTGGAGATATGTTTAATTAATAGAGATTGACTTGGACCCACCTTGGGCACCCAAGTTGGCATCTTGGAGTTAACACTTTTGCATGATAAGATATTTTATAAGGCTGAGTTAAGTGGGCCCATTCTTGGGTGCCAACTTTGAGGATAAGCTTACAAGATATCTTCAGAATCAACATTGAGTTATGACTTCATTTTGGGATGCCCAAATGGATGAAGGGCTTGTTTTGACATTGCTCTTCATGATAGAACTCTACTTGCAAAGAATAGGTGTGGGTTTTGTGAGATAAGCATTGTGCTTTGTAATTGTAAACTCTTTGGAGTTTAGAAGGCTCATTATTGTCTATATATTGCAGCAAGTTGAAGAGAGTTTATCAGATTTTATTGTAGGTTGTGAAGAAGAATTGTTGAAGGAGAAAGAAGCATCTCAAGCAAGGATTGGAATTATTGTATTCTTGTTCTGAGATTAAATAATATATTGATTCTTGGTGGAGTTTTTTCCCAAAAGGGTTTCTCCACGATATATGTTGTGTAACTTCTTTCTTCTGGTCTTATTCTTCTACAATCTTCTGTCTACTTCTACAAATGGTAAAATGAATTAAACATATAATCATCCACAAAGAAATTGTAACAAATAACACTTATTTAGATCTACAGTATAATAGTTTTTTACAAGTTCTAAAGCTACATAATTACCTCCATTTTTCAACAAAAATCAATGAATTTTTTTTTAAAGCATTTATTATGTTATAGGGACCATCATTTTGGTCAACATCCAAGATTTTGATATTTTATGATGAACATGATAATGAGATACCATGCACAAAATTCTTCATCTATATTTGTCAAAAGAAGCTTTCAAGACATGCCAATCACCATCAATGAGTTGCATTAGCATATGGAAAACATGCCACAATCCCATCTAGCTGACATGTTAATGTGATTTGGAACAACATTGAGGGGTACAAGGTCATAATAGACACAATGTCATGCAAAATTAATTGACATGCTTCATCAAATAGGCTCTCCTACAATATTCTTCACTTTGAGTGCAATAGATATGTATTGGCCTAATTTGCATGTACTAATGCTAGGAACATCGCCAACTACTCCATGGGAGGCTCAAATATGGCAAAAACAAAATGTTATTAACTATCCTCATATAGTCACACAATACATGCATTTAAGAAATTCAATGTTTAGAACATAAATACTAGAAAAAGGAATGAAAATTAGGGATTTTTGGTCTAGATATGAGTGGAAACATAGGGGATCACCACATGTGCATGGATTCTATTGTTCAAGCATGGAATCCTAGATCCACATCAACAAAACATCCAGAAATGTTCAAAATAGTAAAACATACACATATTATCTATGACATAAACGATTTGTAGTTTATCACATCACTAATAAATTTATTTGTATATCGAATTGTAGGCATTCCAAAATTTCCCTCAACATCCATGTCTGAAAAATACAAGACAACTTGTAGAGATAAATGTTGATCATGACTATGAAGAGCTACTAAATTCTATAGAGAGTTCTAAACATAGTTTGTAGGGAGGGTGCATGCCTATGAAAAAAGGAGGAACAATGGTTTGCAGGTAACAATTTTCATAAGTTAAAATATGTATATTCAAATAAAATGTAATATGATTATAAACTACTAAAATACACCACTTATTCATATTCATAATAGGTATAATGCTCCTTGGCCATTAAATTTGGAGGGATCCAAATTATATGAAGACATAGAAATAGGTGAATTTTTTTTTGAGCCAGCTAGGAATGATGACAGAGTAAACTCACATGATCGTTACATATTGCAATTGTGGAGAGAAAATATGGATTGGAAACCTATTCTTTCCAAACATGTTGTAATCAAATATATTGCAAAGTATGCAGCAAAAGAACAAAAAAGTTTAGAAGTATACCAAGAGATGTTGAAGTGTCTTGCAAACATGGAAAATCTAGATGATTTGGTTGCAAAAGCATATAGAATACTTTTGATTGAGACTGTCATAGAAAGAGACATTGGAGCTCAAGAGATGTGCCACATGCTACTTGAACTTTCATTGGTAGAGAGAAGTAGAAGGTTTATCAATCTAAATGTGTCACGTGAGGTGTTCAAACCCATAAGTGTAAATGATGAAAAAAACAATGAAGAACAAACAACATCTTTCATTCAAGGATATAAAATAAGGCCTTTGTTTATGGAAGGTGTTACACTAATTGATGCAACCAAATCATGGATATATAATCCTAAAATAAGAAGAGATAACAAATGGGAGCCAAGACAAAAAAGTGACTATTGTTAGAGTATGTCCTAAGTTTTTATCCATTCCTCCACATGAGTCAAATAAATGGATTGATTTTTGTTATTAAGAATTATTGTTGTACAAACCTTTTTGTGATGTGGATAAAGATATTGGTCATGATGATGATTCAATAAGACAAAACTGAGAGTCATTCCATTATAACCCTTGGCACATGGTATGAATAGCAATTGAAGAACATGATAACATCAGTGATGCTAAAATTGAAGACAATGAAGCTCTTCAAAGAAATACCACCTAGCATGAATGGGAAATACTATCTAGACTACATCATGGTCAAAATATACAAGTTTCTGAAATAGATATGTTGGGAAGGAGAGATATTGATAGACAAGCAAATTGGTGTAATGAATATCATAGTGAAATGTATACGAATCAAGTAATGAACTTCATCAGTAGAATGAGAGAACATGGATGTCTCATACATGATGAAATATCACAGCCTATGAACTACACAACCCTCAATGATAAACAAAAAAGGCACTCAACATAATCATGACACACTACCATAATAATCAAAATGCATCACCCTTGTTGATGATAATTCAAGGAACAACAGGGGCAGGAAATTCATATCTAATTGGTGCTATTAGTCAAGCTCTTCAAAATACAACATATCCCAGTCCTCCTCTTCTATTACTTGCACCAAATGGAGTTGCAACATTCAACATAAGAGCGTCCACAGTTCATTCAAAACTCTGAATCCCAATCAGAGATTTTTCTCAATTGGAAGGAGCGAGGCTCACAAGTTTTCAAGAAGAAATAGCAAACATCAAGTACATTCTAATTGATGAAATGAGCTTCATTGGTGAAAAATTTCTAGAAAACATTGATTCTTGGCTCCGACAAGCATTCCCACAAAATGAAAATCATAACTTTGGAGGTAGATATCTATTTGATTAACAAAATTAATTATTTTATATTGAAATACAAAAAATTCATGCAAATGACAATTGTATAACTATAAAGTTCTATAGTATTCACAATAATTGTTATCAATTTTCTGTTAGGCATATCTATCATTTTTGTTGGAGATTTGGGTCAGTTACCTCCTGTTATTGATAGAACAACATATGACATCAACACACCAGCTAAGTTGCTATGGGAAGAATTCAAAACTATGGCTACTCTGGATAAAATATTCAGAAAAGATGGACAAAACATCCATCAACAAAGATTTCGTCAACTTTTGACAATTCTGAGAGATGCAAACCCCACAATTGATGATTGGAAATTGCTTATGACAAGAACCACTATTACATTAGATGCAAGAAGAAATCAATAGTTTGACAATGGTGTGCATTTATTCTCCACAAATAAAAATGTTAATAACCATAACAAGAAAATGCTATACTCATTGAAGCATCCTATTACACGTAGTGTTGCAACAAAATTAGGAAGTAGTAATGCAGAAGAAGAATGCTCAAATGATGAGCTGGATCTATAATTATTGATATGTAAAGATTCCAAGGTTATATTAACCTCAAATATATTGATACAAGCATGTCTTGTCAATGGAGCTTTAGGATATATACGAAGCATTGTATACAAACCTAGAACCGGTCCACTAGAACCACCAACATATGTAATGGTTGTGTTTGACAGCTATTCATGAATACCATTTGATGATCATAACCAAAATACAATTCCAATTACAACAATACAAAGCGCTAGAACAATCCAAATTTCTTTTAAGATTGGCTTGGGCATTGACAATTCACAAATCACAGGGTTTGACTCTATCAAAAGCTACTATTGATATAGGACCAAGAGAAAGAATGAGATTGACATTTGTAGCTATATCCCGTGTAAATGCATCGAAGGCTTAATAATTATGCCACCATTCACATATGACAGTTATGAAAAAATGAAAAAGGGTAGACAACTTGCCAAGAGAAAGGTTGAATAAAACAGATTGAAAATTTTAGAAGATACTTGATGTAACATGCATATGTTCTTCAATTTTGATTCCATGAGTGTCAAATTTCAAAATGTAATATATGCTATGGTATTGAGTTTTATGCTACATTCAATTCTTCTACTATATTAAAAATTCAACAAATTATAAATGTTTCCATTTTCTCTTCTAGTTTTTTTTGCCATGTTTGAATTCTATTGAATACTATTTTTCTTATATGATGATGATGTAGGCATGAATCCTACCAAAAATCCATATAATCACCCAATTTCCCGAAAAAATGAACCTCCTACAAGAACCATTCCTATTGCAGCACTGAATCTGTATCAAAATAGATGGTCAATAAAGGCAAGAGTCACTAGAAAGGGTCAACTTTGTCATTTTAACAATGCAAAAGGAGATGGAAAAGTGTTTACTTTTGACTTGGTTGATTCAGATGGTGGTGAAATAAGAGTAACATGTTTTAATGTAGTTGCAGAAAAGTTTTATGATTGCATAAAAATTGGAAAAGTGTTTATCATCTCAAAAGGGAGACTCAAACTTGCACAAAAGAATTTCAACCAATTAAAGAATGAATGGGAAATCTTATTAGAAACAAATTCGATTGATGAGTTGTGTTTGGAGGAGGATAGCTTTATACCAAAACAACAATTCCATTTTACACCGATAAGAGAAATTGAGAACATGAAAAGCAATTCTTTGGTTGATATCATTGGTGTTGTTTTCTCAATCAAAACACCAAACACAATATTCAGAAAGAATTCCACACAAACTCAAAAAAGAACCCTTCAATTGAAAGACATGTCAGGTTGTATGGTGGAATTAACAATGTGGGGTGGTTTTTGCAATAAGGAAGGTCAACAACTCCAAGAAATGTGCAATGTAGGAACTTTTCCCATTCTTGCTATAAAGGCTGGATGAATTAGTGATTGTGGTGGGAAATCTGTGGGAACAATTACTACAACCCAACTCCTTATAAATCCAGATCTTCCAGACTCACACAGATTGAGATTGTGGTTTGATACAAAAGGGAAGAATCTCCATGCTCATTCTATTACAAAGGAAATCTCATCTGTAATAGAAGAAAAAATGTTAAAAAGTATCACACAAATACAAGATCAGCAACTTGGTAACTTTGGTAAACCTTATTGGATAGTGATAAAAGCTACCTTATCTTTCATAAAGGTACACATTTTTTGTTATACAACTTGCCCCTTGAAAATTGGAGGTAGGAATTGCAAAAAGAAGGTAAACACTAATGAAAATGGTCAGTGGTATTGTGGAAGATGTGATAAAACTTTCCCAAATGTGATTATAAAATATACTTCAATGCAAAGTGCAAGACCATACTTCTTTCACTTGGATTACTGCTTTTGAAGAAGTGGCAGAAGAAATTATGGGTGTTACAACAAAAGAATTGAACATTTTGAAGCATGAAGAACAAGATGATGTTAAGTTTGCACACATTATACAAAAGGTCCTTTTCAATAGATACATATTTAAACTTCAAGTGAAAAGAGAGATTTATAATGATGAACAAAGGATTAAATGCATAGTCATAAAAACAACAAAGTTTGATTATTCATCTGAGAGCAAAGCTTTACTAGATTCAATTGCAAGACTCTAGGTTTCATGACATTGAAATGCGTGAATGGATATCATGTTAACAATGTATTCAAATATTAAAAAAAACCAGTGGATATATCTAAGTTAGTTGATGTGGTTTTTTTTGTGATATTGTTCTTTGTTGTTTTCAATACTAAATTTGATGATTGATGAAAATTTATGAATTGATAATAATAGAGTTAAACAAAAAAATAAACTAGCATACATTTATTAATTAAACAAATTAAAAGTATTTGAGTTCTAATTAAATAGAAATGGTAGATGTTGATGTTATGTTTTGTTATATACAAGTTGGTATTATTTTAAATTTGAATGTGTACCCTTATATATGGGAATTGAAATAAACAATGATAGAAACTATAATGAAATCATATATATTACTTTGGAAATTCATGTTAATGAAAATGTAAACATTTTTTCTCAAGTCAATAGGTGCCTCGATAATGATAACTCTTGATGTTTTTTACATATATTATTAATTAATATATGTATGCTAGTTTAACAACTATATAAAAAATGATAAAATTAACAAAGAAAATTTAAAGTTTTTTTGTTTTGTGTGAGTTTTTTAAACCCCCACGGTGCTGCTTAAAATAAGTTTTTTTTAGGTTTTAAATGCAACAAAGTTCTATTTTTCGTGAATTTAAAAATGAATTAAAAATGATTGATTTTTTTTTTTTTTAACTTTAAATGCCTAAAATTTTTATATTAAAGATTTTATTTAATTTTAATTTTTTAAAAATTTAAAAGAGTCAGGGCTTTAAACCTATGCGAGAGCCAACATGGCTCTTTAGAGCCCGTGATGCTCTTTGGAGCCCGTAGGGCCAAAAGAAAAGAAAATTTAAATTTATTTTCTTTGTTAATTTTTTTGTTTTTTGAGATTTTTATATATTTAAAAATAAAACGAGAACAAAAACCATCAACATTAAAATATAAACGAGGGTGTATACATAGTGATATGCTCAGTGATTACAGTATATACAAAGGTATATGTTGAGTTAAAATTTCACAATATATATTTAACATAGTGTATAAAAAAATATACCATAAATTTGCAGCAAAAAAAACTTAAAAATATATTCACTGTGTATATTTGCAAGTGAAAAGTGGGGTTAAAAAACTTCAAAAAAATTTTTGTAAGCAAAATATGTCAAATTATATGTCAAAAGTTGCAATGGTGAGCTTTTTTTTTGATTTGGGGCTCCTACAAGAAGTTGATTTTCAAGACCCACTTAGAAAACCCTTTACTTGCAACATCAAACTCACCAAAAAATCAAAAGGAAAGGTGTTAGAAGTTAAAAAACAGGTTCACCAAAATGAATGCAATGCAAATGGTATAATATAAATAGACATAAAATGTAAGTTAAATCAACCCAAATGCAATGCAAACCTCAAAGAGTAAGAGTAGCATAAGGATGTGTTGGATCTTTGGATGTGGTTGCTCTTACTCCAATAGCATGACAATGAGATTAATGGATATTTTTGCAGCATAACATTAGCATATGAGATGTGTTGAAAATGGAATGGGAAACCTCTCACATAGAAATGATAGGGGCTAAATCAAGCGTCAAGATTGAATGGGTAATGAAGGGCTAAGATTGATTGAAAATGTGAGATTTGGATCAAGATGGAGTGGAGTATTAGGATTGTGACAAGTGTCACAAGATGGAAAGGGGCTAAGAGGTAAGGTGTGCTCACACATGTGTGAGAACACATTGGGAAGAGAGGCATTAAATTTGTGTAAGTGATAGGGTGGCTTGTGTAAGAGATAGTGAGGGTAGGTGAGATCTCACACATGTGTGAGAAGAGGCTAGAAGATAGTCTATGACACTTGTCACTTTGTGACAAGGTTGGGGGGATGTGTAGGAATTTTAAATTAGAGGAAAATGATAATAGAGATTAGTAATGGGGAGATTAATTAATTTAATGGAGTAGGTTGAGTAAATAAACCAAGGGTTTATTTAACTTGGGTGGAGTTAAATGTTGTAGAATGGGCTCAGATGAAATTAAATAATAGGAAAATGGTAATGAAGGTTAGGAAGGGGATAATTTTAATTAATAAAAGATTAATTAATTTAAGCTTGTAGTAGAGTTTTCTGGGGCTTGGGGTTTGCATTCCTCGAGGTCACAAGTTTGACTTTGCTTCATAGTGGGCAAAGGAAAGGGTTAGTTATATTGTATGTCAATTCCTGCTCTGCTGACCCAGGGTATAGGAATGGAATTTTCCCCTAACCTCCTTGGAGTTAGATTTATTTTGGAGAGATGGAGAGGAAAAAATGGTCCACAATTTTAGGGGCTCGCCCTTCGGCTCGAACAAGATTTTTTTGAAAAAATATGGTGGTTCCATGCATCCAAGTGCTTCCCATGGGACTTATGGCCAACAAAGGCGCTCCTTTTCTTAATCCTTTGCTTTCTCTGCCCCTTTTCTTGATTCATGCGTTCCTGATAGTTTGCTTTCATGGGGTAAACAATTTTTTTTCATATTTGTGGCTTGGATTCGACATCCTTGGGGAAGTCTTCATCTTCTTCTCATCGTCGGCGGTGGTCTAAGGTTGTTTCTGGTTTGAGTTCTTTGGCCACTTTTCCTAACTCCATACCACTTAAAGTTGGAACTCCCTTCAATCCAAACTTTTTTGTTTTACATTTGGCTTCCTTTCCTAATTCAATCCCCATTCCATATCCGCAGCTTTTCAAACTGAGGCTTTTGGATTCGTTTTCGAGGTCTTTTCCAAATTCTATCCCTATTAAGCATCTGAGATGCACTTTCTCTCAAAATAGGGTTTTATCAGATAAGAAACTTCAAGGTTTGGATCAATCCTGTTCAAAGATCAGAATACTCCTCGACTTAAGCATTTGAAGGATCCTGCTCGTCATGATAAGGTATGGGTACCCAAAATGTGAAAAGGTTCATCCAAAGTTAATGGGGGTCAAGTTCATGTTACCTGCAATGATGAATTGTTGCACCCTCAAGTTCATGATCTTTAGGATCTTTCCCTTGTCTGTAAGTTCTAGAAATTTTCCCCTGATGCTAAGTTCTTACAAAATTGGGTTTTTTCAAACTTGGGCGGGAGCTAATTAGGTTTTTTACCTTGAAAAAGGGTAAGGGTTTTTTGTTGTCATTTTTGCTTCCAAAGATGATAGAAATGTTGTATCTAGGAAGAAATCTTGGATGTGTGAGGGATATGGATTGTTCACTTCTCCATAGGCCAAACTTTGATCCCTCTCAAAATATGATTAAGTTTATTCCTTTTTGGGTTCAGCTTCAAGGTTTTCCTCTTGAATATAGGGAAACTCATCTTATTGAATTGTTGTGCAATCAATTGGGTATTTTTCTTCATCAGGACTTGAATTTTTTTACAAATCCCTCATTATCAGTTAGGGTTTGTATTCTTCTTGATGTTGCTAGAACCCTCCCCTTTGTAGTGCATATCAAGTCTAGGTATGGACTATGGAAATAGACTCTTATCTTTGAGGATCCACTCATAATTTTCTCTAAATGTCACTTTCCTATTCATCCCACTTCTGCTTGTGAACAGGTATGGATGATAGATTATTCTTCATCTCAGCCTTCTCGAAAAGTGCATCCTTTTCTAGTGTTCCTGTTAAGGATTCTGGTCAAATTATTGTTCACCCTAACCTTGGTAATGAGTTGGATATCATTGATGGGTGGAATTGTAATTTTAGGGAGGATAGCCCTAAAGTTGTGTTTAAAGTGTCTTTGAGTAACAATATTCATTCAAGGATTCTAGTTGCTTCGTTTTCTATTAATTGGTTAGTTGTGATTGATTTGCTAACACAAAGTAGCTCACGCGGGTTTCTAGCTATAAAGGATACTTCTATCACACAAGATCATATCATGTCTTCTTCAAAGGATTTTGAGGTTTCAAATATTTCCTCGACCCATCACAACTTCAGGCCCTTCAATTTTTCATTGGCTCCAGGTTGGGAAAAGTTTTTTTTATCTCCATCTATCTTTTTTCAAAAAACTCTCAACTTATTTGTGCTTTAATTCAAGTTTGCTACTGTTCTTCAACTTAATCAATGTGGTTCTATGTTAACAATGGGTTCCTTAACTCCATTTTCTAAAAAAGAAAGAGTTGATCAGGTTGATTCCATGGATTTTCAATCCATGTTAGAATAAGGAAATTTTGAATGTATAGCAAATCAAATAACTTCAATGGTTGGGTCAAAGTTAATTGATGAAATTACAAAGGCGATTGAGAAGGAATTTGAGGGGACTGAATTTTTGAATTTGTTTCCTTCAAATTTTGAGTTAAACGATTCCATTGTTGATGACAAAACATTAGTTTCACAACTTTCTGATGTTGTCAATGCAAGCTTGTAAGGGGAACAGGGTGATGAGGAATTTGATTTTTCCACTACCTTATCCATTTCTTAGTCACCTTGTTTGTCTCCTTCAACTCAAAAATCACATGGTAAAAGAGGTCGTAATTCAAACGCTATTAAGCTTCAAGAGGAGATAGCAACAGGTAAGCAATCCACCTTGGATGGTAATATTAAAAAAAGATTGAGGAGAGCTTGCTGCTCTTAGTACACAATATGAAAATATTATCCTGGAATGTTAGGGGCTTAAATGCTCCTAGCAAGAGATCCCGGATCAAACATCAAACTGATTCTTGTGGGGTTGATATTGTTCTTTTAGGGTGATCCCACAATATTGGTTTACAATTTTTGGCCAAACTGGAAATTGAACTAATTTTTTAAAACTAAATCTTCACCTTTGGGCACCTATAGTGGCTAAATTGTGAGGAATTTGAAGATGATGCAAACTAGTGATTTGCAAAATTTTGTCTGTAGATTCTAAATATATATATTTTAAATATTTTGGAATCAGACTGCACTTTTTTTCCATCTCCTTTGAAAACTAGTTTTTAACTATAAACACTTGTTTTAAAGAGTGACATTACTGGATAACACATAAATTTTTATCTATGAAGGATACAATTCTATTTTTTTTCGAATTTGTAACTATGTTATCTAGTGCATGGAATTGGCTTCATAGCATTTCATTGAATATTTTTTTCTTAATTAATTTTCAAAGTCAAACCAGTTACAATATAGACATGATTTACTAGCTAAAACATAACTTTTTTTGTATGTATCAAAATTCAATTTTTTTTGTTGGATCAAGGACATCAATATCTAGTGCACTGATATTTTTCAAATTATTTTTTGATCATCTTCTATTTTTCCACATGTGCAGAATAGAGAGCTTGATTTTTGGTGAAAATCCTACATTCACAAGAAATAAAAAATAAATATAATAATAAAATTAAATTTATTTAAAATTATGCTTTTTGGGAATTTTATAATAAAGAATACATACTTAAATTTATTTATTTTAAATGAATTTATTTGACCCCCCAAAAAGTAAATCAAAAGTGGTTTTTTATCAGCATTTTGATAGGTGTAAAGGAGACTCTGTTATAGGTATGGTTTAAAACTAGCGGGGTTCTATCCAAGGGGGTTTGATCTAAGGTGGTTTGATAAAACCCTCTTCAATTGGAATCCTTTAGATGGATCTTTTCAAGGCTTAAATCATTATATTTTCTAAAAATATGTGATTTCAACAAAAATCAAGATCTCCCATAAATTGTAAACTAGTATTGTGGGATCACCCTTTATAGGAAACTAAGTTTTCTCATGAAAGTTTCTCCTCAATTATTAGTAAATGGTTAAGGTGGAAATATTTTCAATCAAAAGCACAAGGAGATTTTGGAGGTTTAATAACATTATGGAATCCAAAATCTATTATTTTGGACCCTGTTTCAAGTGAAACTAATTGGTAGTTGGTAAAGGTAACACATTTTAATCTGCAGCTTTGGATTTTTAATGTTTATGCTCCCAATTCTACTTTTGGTAAGAAGTTGGTGTGGGATGCATTGTCACAAGAAATTAATAAATGTAGTGATGTTAAGGTCATTCTAGCTGGTGACTTCAATGCCATTTTATCTTTGGATGAAAAACAAGGAGGTATCATTCCACCACCAAAAACAATTGAGGACTTTAGTATCTTTGTTCAAGATAATGCTCTTATTGACATTCTTCCTAGAAATGGAAAGTTTACATGGACAAATAAAAGGAATTTTTTTTGTCAAATATTTGAGTGTCTTGATAGGTTCCTCATCACACCTACTTGATTATCAAAAAACTATGGATTGCAGTCTGTAATTTTACCATGGATTGGCTCTGATCATTTTTCAATTTCTTTGGACATTCAAAGTAAGCAGCTTGCACCTTGTTGCAATTCCTCTTTTAAATTTGAAATGATGTGGTTCTGTCATCCTCAGTTTTTAAGCTTGCTAAAAGAATGGTGGTTGTTGTCCTTTATGGTGGAAGGTACTTTAATGTTTAGATTTTGCACAAAATTAAGGTTCATTAAAGGCAGAATTAAGCAATGAAACTCTTCTACTTTTAAAAATATTTTCCAATATAAAGCTGAAGTTTACAAGAAGCTTGGGGAAGTTAATGCACAAGTTATAGCTAATGGGTTAAGTCTGGTTTTATTTGACCAACAATCACAACTGCAAGTGGAATTGGAAGAATTGGATGCCCGTGAGGAAATTTATTGGAGATAGAATTCTTGAGAGCTTTGGCTAAAAGAGGGAGATAATAACACTAAGTTCTTTCACATGTTAGCTCAAATAAAAAAGCTAAAAGTTCCATTTTTTCAATTCAAGATAGTGTCATAGTTAATGTTCTAACAAAAGAGGCAGATATTCAAGTAAAGGGTGTCAATTTTTTCTCAAATCTACTTTTTGCACCTATTCATCAACCATTGTAGGTGGGTAGGGAGAGAGGAATTTTTGGAAGTAATTCCAACGATTGTATCACAAGTGGAAAATGATATGTTACTTAAGCCATTCTCACTTGAGGAACTTAAGGTTGTAGTGTTTTCTATGCCTTCGGATAAAGCCCCAGGTCCGGATGGTTTTACAACATGCTTCTTCCAGAATTGTAGGGACTTCATTGGTCAGGATCTTCTAAAAGCTTTGGAAGAGTCTCGAAGTTCAGGAATGATGTTAAAACAATTTAACGTTACCCATATTGCTCTCATTCCTAAGGTATCCTCTTCAAAATCTTTTTCAGAATTTAGGACAACTTAATTATGTAATGTGATCTACAAGATTTTCACAAAAGCAATTTATTTGTGTCTAGTGCCTATTATTCCTAACTTAATTTCTAAGGAGAAAGGATGTTTTGTTCTTGGGAGGGAAATGGTGGAAGGAGCTTTAGTAGCTCTGAAATCTTACATTCAATCACAATGAATGGCATTCCATCATTGATAATCAAATTGGACATGATGAAGGTGTATGATAGGGTGGATTGGTCCTTCCTTTTGTATTTTTTATTGAAGTTTTTCTTCCATCCTAAATTGTGTAAGTGGATAATGTCTTTCTTTAAGGGAGCTAAATTTTCAATCCTTGTCAATGGCTCATTGGCAGGGTTTTTTAGTTCAACTCAGGGTGTAAGACAAGGAGATCCATTGTTGCCTTTTCTTTTTATTATTTTGGCTAAGGATTTTAGTAGGTTTATGCACAAGGCTCATAGTCAAGGTAATTGGAAAGGAATATTAATTCATCATTTAGATGTCACGGCCGCACATTCTTTTTTTGCTAACAATACCATATTATTTGGTAGGGCTACAATTTTTGAAGCCAAACAAATTAAGTTTGTTCTTGATAAATATACCCCTGCTTTTGGTCAAAAGATCAATCTAGCCAAATCAAAGATATATGTTTTTAATGCATCAACAGTATTAAAGGAGCACATTGTCAATATTTTGGGTTTCCAAGAAGCAAAATTTCCATGTAAGTATTTAGGAATTCCATTTTTTGTTGGTGCAAATAGGGTCTCGTACTGGGACAAGGTCATAAAAAGCTTAGAAGCAAGAATTGTAGGATGGAGAGGTAGATGGTTATCAATTTCAGGAAGGATCCTAATGATTAAATCGATTCTATTTGCAATTCCAAATTACTATATGTCAATTTTAAAAGCCCCTAGAACTGTTATTGTGCAAATTAAAAAGTTGATCAGGAATTTTCTTTGGAAAGGAAACATGGATGATAAAAAAAAATCCCTCTAGTTTCACTAGATAACTTATGTAGAGAGAAATTGAAAGGAGGAGTTGGAATTCACAACTTAACTGCAAGAAATGTTTCATTAGGTGCAAAGCTAGTTTGGCATTTGAATTCCAAACCTCAAGCCACATGGTGCAAAATCATGCAGAAAAAATATTTAGATTCTAGACCACCTGATCACATATTTTCAATTCTTAAACTCCCTCGCAAGGTTCTGTTATGTGGAACTTTTTGTTAACTTGCGGAAAATTTATAATCCCATATATAACTTGGGAGATTAATAATGGAGAGAAGACAGATTTCTGGTTGGGCTCATGGCAAGGTCATTCTCCTTTGAATACAATACATGAATTTCATCAAATACAACATATAATTCCAATTTGGGGCTTGAAAGTAAGAGATTATTTTCAAGAAATAGATATTCTCACAAGGAGAGTGGCTTGGAAAAGATTTGCATATCCTTTATTGTTGATGTTCAACAAGGGAGTCTAAATAATTTTTTAAGTGGTAGAGTTATCTTTTCTCATAATGCTACTGACAAGGTTATCTGGGCTCCTTCTAAATCAGGTCACTATATAGTAAAGTTGGGATACAAAGCATTAATGAATAGAGAGGTTCATTCTATGCCACAAAGAGCTCTGACTTTTTGTTGGAATTCTATAGTGTTACCAAAAGTAGGATGTTTCACTTGGATATCCTTAACAAACAAGATCTTAACAAGTTAAAGATTGCATAGTTTAGGTATATCAAATCCTTTTAACTGTGTGCTATATAGGACAACTTTAGAAGATATAAATCATCTTTTTCTGCAATGCTCTTTTGCAAATTCTTGTTTGAACTTCATTCAAGCAAAGGTAAGCTAGTACGCTCCTCCTCTAGCTAAACTTTGGGATCTTATTTCAAGTTGGCCTCTTCTGTATTAATCTTCTTTGTTTGCTAGTCTTTGGAGAATTATTCCTTCTGTGGTCTTGTGGTGTATTTGGTGGGAGTGAAATAAAAGGATATTTTGCAAGAAAATTTCAAATATTGATCATGTGCTTCACAAGTTGGAGAACTCAATATGTGAGATAACAAATTCCTATGTTCATAATGCTAAACATGTTGGTTCAATTTTCAAAGATTGGGATTCAAAACAAATAAAGATCTAGAAAAATTTGGTTATCCATTTTAGAGGCAACCTTCAAGTTCTTGTCATCAATAAAGTTGATAGAAAGAGAGTAATTTGGAAACCACCATCAACTGGCTTTGTCAAGTTAAATTTTGATGGAGCCTCAAAAGGTAACCCTAGGAATTCAGGTGTAGGGGTTGTGTTGAGAAATTCAGAAGGTCTATTAGTTAGTGAAAAATAAATAAAGTTACCTTCAGGAACAAATAATATTGCAGAAGTGCAAGCTCTTTTGTTAGGATTACAAATGGCTATAAATTATAATTGTTTAAATCTTCATGTTGAAGGTGATTTTTTGGTAATCATCAATGCTTGTAGAGATAGAAAGCATTATAGTTGAAAAATTAGTTATTTTCTTGTTCAAGTTTGGAGATTGCTTGATGTCTTGGAAAAATTTTAGATCACACATACTTATAGAGAAGGGAACCATTTGGCAGATCTTCTTGCAAACTTGGGGTGTGAGCAAGAATAGGAGAAATAATTTATGAGGCAAGGTTAAACAATATCACATAGGAATTGCAATCCATTATAAACAGGGAAATGCATATGCCAAAGGTGTAATGTATCAATGCCTTAGAAAGGAAAGAGCCATTTCAATATGTTTGATGATCATGACTAAGTCGATGGTTTTTCAAATGGACAAGCAGACTAATTTGTTAAGGGTATCTTATTGTGCTTGGTTGTGGCCAATGGGAATTTTATATATTTAAAAGCTAATGTTTGTTTATTTTTGTAGGAATGATCTTTTATTATTATCATTGTTCACATGGTGTTACATTTCAAATTATGATTTCATTTAACAAACTTCTTTGTACTTGCTCACGTCAAAGTTCAGGAAGGGATCTGGTACTTGGCTATGTCACCAAGTAGTGACATCCGGTTGATACGTCACCAAATAATGATTCACCAATTTTATGGTACAAACAAATGGCAATTAGTAGTGTGTGATGTGTGTGTTGTAAAAACATGTGGTACCTCATAGAAAGGACAATATTTTATAGCTTGAATTGGGCAACAAAGCTTCTCAAATGCATTAATTCTTTGCTCAACCGAGTCCTCTCAAAATCTCCTTTTGTTTGGGATTTCAACAGGTGGCACATGAATTGAAGGTGTGATCAAATCACACGCATAATAAACAAACAATTGGTAATGGGGCTCAAAGCTACTAAGTGTAATTATTACAAGTGTTATACACAGTTGTTCAAGTATATTAACTTCACACTACTTGTAATAATTACAAATATCTTTTAACACTAAGCAAATATTTTTTTTGTGAGAAATGATAGTGAAATTTGTATTGAATAATTGAGTTTCTTGTGTTTTGTGTAATACTAAAGATGTTCTTCAGTGGCCATCATACAAAACTCCTAATTTATAAGGTGTGGAGCTCTCAATCTCAAGTATTATGGTTCTTCAAAGGTGTGGGTCTTCAAGGTCTGCTATAGTTTTGTAAAAGGTGTCATAAGCTTCTATTGGTTGATGGGTTCTCAATAAAGGGTAATTTTCTCTCTTCTCACATTCCTTGGGAATTGTCTTCTGAGTCCTCATATTGTTTATTCTCTAGTTTAATTCGGGTCTTCAAAATTAAAATTATGGTGGGTGCTTTTGGATTTCTTTGTGGTAATTCTATTCAGGTTGGCGTTGTAAATCTTTTTTTTTGGTTCTGGGTCAAAGTTTTCTAAAAACCAGAGATCCTTGGTGCATTGTGTGTCGGTACATGATGGAATATTTTCCCAAAAACTTCAAGATTGAGGTGAAAATTAGGGAGAGAGAAATTCCTTTCTCCGAGGAAGTTACAGAGTTTGAGCTATCAAAGGTTTTCAAAATGTCTTGCCTGAGTCTATTGGATAGTGTCAAAACTATTCTAGGGCAAGAAATTTTATGCCCAAGTTCTCCCAGGCTGTTATTCCCCACTCAAGTTCTTTCCATCTTTCTGTCGAATGTAATGGACCTGGTACAATCTTTTGATTTCCTCTTAATTATGGTTCAAGAGTCAGTTTCACCAAATTACCCCAATGATGATTAGCTCCTTTAGGTTGTTCAAGGTTATAAATTGGAAAAGGAAAGGCCTTCATTGGAGGTACGCAGATGGTGGAAAAATGCAAGGAAAAATTCTTCACAATTTCTTTTCTCCTCTCTCACCATATTTGTCATGGCCCCAGGGCAATGGCATTAGCTAGAGACATTCTAGATTCTCCAATTGGTGCAAAATTGGGTGAAGGACAAGGAGACAATGGTTTCGATCTCAACATTTGTAGGGTGGATACTTCAGCTAACACTAGCCCAATGGAGGAATGATCAAAAAATTTGAATCTCCTGCCATATTATGCATAAAGCGATGTATTAACCTAGTTTTTATGGTTTATATGTCTCTATTGTTTTTTGGTTTATGTCTCTGTGGCAAGCCTGAATATTTACAGAATTAACAATGTAAAATGTACAAAATTGGGCTCATTTTGTTAGAAGCCTGCGAAATTCACATTCGGTAGGAGGCAATTTTACTTTACATGTTATTGATCTCTCATGCCAGTACTATAATTCTAGCCTATATGTAATCCTTTATATTTCAATATTAATATATAACTATAGGCTCTAGCCTTTTATCCAAAAAAAATAAAATTAAGTGGGATTAGGAGATTTTAGAGGAAAGTGGGAAAAAGGTTAGCTTTAATTAAATAAATGTAGATTTATTTAATTAAAGGTGGTGGATAAAGGTAATGGTGAGATTAATTAAATAAATAATGAATATTTATTTAATTAATCGTTAGGATAAGGGAATGGGTTAAATTAATTAAATAAATAGCAAGTATTTATTTAATTAAATATTATTTTGGGTGACTACAACTTGTGTTATGGTGACCTCATATGCATTCACTAATAGTCCTTTCACCATTGCTTCATCATGATCTAGTATGGTTGCAAACCTTCTTGCTATCTCATTGTCAAATTTTGTTAGTTTTAGGAAATAATCAAGCCAACCCACTCTTGTGAAAATAGGTAAGACCATTGCATCTTCCAATATTTTCTTGTGAGCCGACGACTCTCTCCTGATAACATTGCCTCCTATTATGACTCTTTACTCTACTCAATGTGTTAACCTTGAAAATTCAACTCAATTCCACTCCACCACCTACAAAACCCTTCTCATTTCTGCTATTTCCTCATGCACTTTCACTACCATACCATAATTGCAACTCCCCTTCTTAGTATCAAATTAATTGAGCTCAAAAATAGGTTCTAAGGTTGACTCAGGGTTAGAACTAGCTCAGTTTCATAGGATCAAGGGAGTCGGTAATTGAAAGTATAAAAAAAATTTAGGTGTAATTTTAGGAGGGTTTTACATGTCATATCTATCTATTGCATTTGGTTTAGGTGGCGGAATTCAAAAAATTGATTGAGTTGTACACTCCCCCCAACTTATTGTTTAAAGTGAAATCACTTCAACTTGTGATTAGGAAGGGTATGATTAGAAAGTATGGAAATTAATGGTATGAATATGTCGCATGCATAATTTAATATGAAAGACATAATGAAAGCTTAAAGAAATCTATGGTAATTATGATAGTGTAGCTTGCGCACCTATTAGAAGGGATTAACTGATCGATGCACATGTAAAATGAATAGCATGTATCTAGAATATGATTTGATGTGATTGGAAATAACTACAAGTTAATGAATTATGAGGTGGTGGATGTAAGGTAATGAAACATATTAGATGGATAATAGTTGGTGATGTGACAACTCAAATGTTCAAAATTTGAATTGGTAGCAGGAAATAAAAGAAGTTTGTTGTAGGCACTTATTATGAAAAGATGGATATTGCATGTGAAAATTTTGAGGTGAAAGCATGTGAACTACAGTTAATGTGGCACCAAGTGATTTAAAAAAAATTCGCTATGCTAGATGGTGCTACAGGTAACTTCAACAATAGGACCCATTTTAAATGTTGAAAACTATTATGCTATAGGTTCCTACTACAACATGACCCTTTCTGAATGAGTAATAATTAAAATAAAAATAGGTCCCTCTAGAGAAAGTATAAACACCATTATAACTATGTTGTGTGTGTGAGGTAAAATAAGAAATTAATCCTGATTGATCTCAAGGATTGAGCTATGTAGCTCAATCACTGGGTCACCTAAAGTACTCGGTATGTCATGTGCTACTTGTTGATGGGTGTTTTTGCACCTTCTCAACACATGCAATGCATAAGTGCATTACCTCTCTTGAAAGGAAATCTCCAAAAACAAGTTGCTGAAAATTACCCCAAGGTCTCTCGAGTGTCAGGTCATGGCATGCATGGAATATCTCAATTGGTTTGAAGTGATCTTGGTGGTAATCATAGGGCAGCCTTACGTGGGTTAAACTGGAGGGGAATTGGATCTTTGGGTGGAATTCATAAATTTTCTGAAGTGTTGCTCTATTGCTGCAAGTTCAAGACAACAGTCTCAAACTCTATTTTAATCTTCAGATTTGACTTTACAATGTGCAATGAATTTAATCTGAAGCACCTATTAAAAAAAGGGAAAAAGGGCAAGGAAAGGGAGAAGTTCCTAGACCTAAAGCTACCAATGAACAGTGATAATGGAGGACCCTATAGTGGATATCCTTCCCAAAACTTAGTTACACTTAACCAGATTAGTTCACAATATCATGAAACAAGTGCAATCTTCTAAGGTCTGCATATTTTCAACCTTTCATTCACCATAAAGCATGAACAAGAGCTAGAATTTAAGTGCAACATTCATATAATGTTCAGACTAGCTTTACACTACAATTTATCATCAATAAACAACAAAAAGCATGAACAAGGAAGGGCATCAACACAAAAAAATTCTTCAAAACCAATGAAAAACATTAACTAATCTACTAAAACAAACCAAAACACAGAACAACAAAGTAAATATATCCAAATTCACTAACTATGAGAAGAAGAATCATGCAACATGAAGTTGGAACTCAAGAATCACCAAATTAAGAATTTCTATTAACATTCTAGCAACATGTCTTTACAACAACTCAACTCTCTCTTGAAAATGAGAGGAGACCCCCTATTTATAGTGTTCAAAAAGAAAAATGAATGGACAAGATTTAATCTCATTGTGTGGCCAAGATTCACTACAAATTAGGGTTTCACCTACTCCCAAATATTTTACAATATAAAATTACATTTTGTCTTTTAGCCTATTTTGTCCTCTTGTGAGCAACACTGTAGCTATTTTGTCCTTTAGTTGATTGCCTTGTTGCAACTACTTTGTGAGGAATTCATCATCAATTATGGGATTTCCCTCATGCTTCTTTGTAGTGGCATATTCTATGAATTTCCCAATAAATTCTTGGAGCTTACTCCACTCCATTATGTCAAATTGGAGCACTTGCAAGTTCCATTTCCTAGATCTGTGAGTGAGCATATCCTAGTCCTTGTCACATTTGGCTATATTTTTTATTACCTACTCCGATTGGGAGAAGGAACGAGCAAAAAAATCCATGAAATCCAGAGTGAGGACGTTAGTAACTCCCTCATCCATCTTCTTGAGGAAATATGGCCTTATCTTTTGGGGATCCATCTCAACAAAAGGCATGCCAAAATCTATCATTAATTTGAGGTACTCCACGCATGCCATCCTAATCTCTTTAGCCCAGTCGATATCAAGCTCCACTTCATGGAGCACCCATTCTAAGACCTCTTGACTATGACCGAGGCCCATCTTCCACACCTCTACAAGCCAATGATCATCCTTTTCCAATGTAAGCTCCTTTTCCCATGATTTCTCAGGCACCTTGAGGATAGCCTCAATCTTGGGGTATGTGATCCGGTACAACTCTGGGAAATCAGTGCAGAACTTCCACATGCCTTCCATCTGTTTCTAAATTTCTAGGAACTTATTTGTCATCCTAATGGCGCAGTTGATGACCATATTCCCATTTTGTATAACCCTTTGGAACCAATCTTCAATAGCTTTTTTCCAGTTCTTTCTCTTCTCTAGCTTATTGATGTGATCTTTGGACAACAACAATGGGGTAGTTGATGATGTGGTAAGGATCTCTTCAGTAGATGACCATTGTTGGATGTAGGCTATCAGATTTTCCACCTATCCCATTAGTTCCTCTTTAGAATTCGTGTCCTTATGCATTTGTTGCACAATGGTGGTGACAGATTCCTAAAGATGATCAATCTTCTTCTCTCTTGTAGTTGTTCCCATATCAAGGGTAGAAATATTATAACTGACCCCTTCTTCTCCCATAACCAGAGTGGCTATCTGTATTGTTCTTGACTTAGATGGATCCATCGTTAGGTGGGATCTGACCCTCAACTTCTTTTCCTTCTTTGTACTCATTTGTGCTCAGGCTAGAATGGCTTCTAGCCTTGCCTTCAGATCCATTGGGGTTGGGGTTTTCTTTTCTAACTTCCTTTCGAGCCATTCGGGCACTTGGGATTCTCCTTTTGGTGATTCATGATCACCTTTTTCCTCGCGGGTGCATTGAATTTCCATTACTTTGCCACCTAGAGCCTCCTGCTCTGTCTTTTTTTCTTCTTCTTAATTAGAATCTAGGATGAATACAGTTTCCTTTCCCAGGGATTCAGTAGTTGTGTGTTCCTTGGGGTTGCCCTCCCCCTCAAAGGTTTTCCTTTCTTCCTCTTGCCCATTCTCATGTTATTCATGATGCTCCACCTTTGGGATTTTCCTTGTCTTGGCCTCTTCTTCAGGCTTTCCTTCCTTCTCTTCTCTTTCCTTTTCTTTTTGTACCTCTAAAAGAGGTGTCTCTTTATCATGCTCGGGGATTTCATCTTGTTCCCCAGTTGGAGGTTCAATGTCTTCCTCCATTCTTTCATCTGTATCCTTCTCTTCATCGGAGGGTTGTTTATCTACTTCTTCTCCAACGTCCTTGAGTTGTTGAGCCAATTCTTCCTCGAGCTCCAGGTCAAAAGTTTCCACAATATACTTTGTGCCCGACTCTTCAATGTCTTCTTCGGATGATTGTGTTTCTTCCTCCTCTTCTTCATGCACCACTTTTTCAATTACTAGGTGTTAATATTCAGGATGCTCGAGATAATCATCTGCTTACTCTTCCATCTCTTTGGAAGCTTCCCTCTCTTTCCTTTCCAACTCTTTTGATATTTGCATTGTCACCTCCATTGTGGGTGGTTCAGTTGGAGGAGGAGGGACAGGAAGGTTAACAACAACTTGTGCCAAGGCAGCTTGTACTGTTGGGTTCATTAACACCCCAGACAACTCCGTTGGGATATTTTGCAAGGGTCGAGCAAAAGACTCTGGGAGTGAGAATGGGAATTGGAATTGTTGCGGTAGCTAGTGGGAGGGTTGATGATGGAGACATGGAAGAGGAAGAGAGTGGAGAAGTGGTAGCGGATGAGGAATCTATGACCATTACTTGTGTTGCAGGGGAGGTGGAGGCAAAGTGGACTGAAATGTCCACCGTAGGCAGAGAAGAGGCGACCATCATCTGAGAGGCAGGTGGAGGAGCAACAGTAGTGGCAACAACAACTTCAGTGACTATGAGAGTGGAGGCAACAGGCGTGGACTTTGGCTGCTCAGTTTCTACCTCTTCTCCCTCATGGAGTGGGTCTTCTTGGATAGTGGGCATTTCCTTGAAACTGCTCAACTTCTTTGGATTCTTGGAAGGCTCACCTTTCGACGCTTTCCTTGAATATACCTTTTGTTTAGGCTATTGTTCAACCATCTCTTTTATTTTCTTAGACCTAGTAGTGGGAGGAGATTTTGAAGTCTCTCCTGTTGGGGCAGCAGTGGTAGGGCCACTACCAGTCTCACTTTTGAGTGGATCGTCAATCTCACTATATGTTAGGGTAACTCCCTGCAATTTCAATTGGGAAATTTTCTTGTTGATCCATTCTTTGGTTCTTGCCTCAATTGGCTTCATCTGAATATCGAGATCATTGACCTCTTCTTCATTCTAGTCAATTAATGGTAGCGATAGGTTGGCATCAACATCATATCTCGGATCTACTACTGTATTTTCTTCTTCAAAAATTTGATTCGGCACTAGAAACAGGTTCACTGTTTGGATGAAGTATGTTGTCATGCACATGTAATGCATCATACACACCTCCTTATCATGTCTGCAATTGGCCCAAAATTCCTCCACATTATGTAGATGGGAATATTCTATCCTGACTGCCTTCTTCAACTTTCCATAAGGGTCCATTCATGGTCTGGCGGTGTAGAACTCCAAGTTGTATTCATTCAGTTTCTTGTCGGAGTACTTTCGCACACTGGGATGCAAGAAGTGCATACATACCCTGACCAAATGTGAGGGGACAAGGGATTCCCACTCTATGCTTTTCACTTAGGAGGGTGTGTGCACATTGTAGCTACTGAGAGAGTTCAAGTAGTATCAGTTGGTCATTTGGGTACCGGGGAAAATTGTATAGTTACTCTGAGAAACCCTCGGCTAGGATATATGTAAATTTTGGAAATTGAATAAATAAAAAGATGAAACGACAGATGAAGGCATTGGAACTATGGGTAACCCTTCTTTCAAATTCATCTCCAAGCAGTCTGATGATATTCCCGATGAAGGCATCATTGAATCTGCAATAGTCCTTCTTAACATTCTAGAATTGAAGTTGGGGATACCTATCATAAACCTTCAATTCCCTACCTGGAGTTGGACTTGGTGCTATAAATAGTCCCCTGTATTGGGCATGGTCGACAAACAAATAGACTAGGTATGATGTCATATAAAATTGTGAAGTCTTCTTCACTACCACAAATTTCTCTTGTAGGCATTGGCTGATCATTCCTGCCCAATGGAACTTGTTCTCTCTCGGGATTATCTCCTCCACGAAATACAACATCCATTACTGGAAGAAAGCTACAGTAGGGAGGCTCATAACTCTGCTTAGCAAGGTTACCAAGTCATGGTAATCCTCATAGAAGTCACTTCTAAAGAGTTCTTGGGGCACCTTTTTTGCACTGCCCCTCTTCTCCTTAAGCCAGTACTGATTGATGAGCTTCTTGCATTTGAGGGGTTCGACATCCCACAACTTCTTAGCATATTCTTTGGACATTTCCACCATTTCACTGAAGGTAGGGATATGGAAAGTTTTCCCTATTGATTTAGCAGACAAATTAACCAATATATTCCCATCTCTGTCCACTATTCTCTTTGTGTCCTCCTGGTATGCCTCTCTACAGTCCATTACAAGCTTAGGAGCTATAAGTACAAGTGGGAACTCGATAGCCTTAGCCAACCCATTGCTTCTAATCCTTCTGGAATTTTCTATTGTGGGGTTGACTCAGACCATTTGCTTAAACTCATCGATATCAATATGTCCCAAATTAGTATCTAAGATCTCCTTCCAATCTATGGTGATCCTAGAATTGAGGGGGTTCCCCTTGGAACTTGTATTTCATTTGGTCTTTATCTTCTTTTCCTCTGGGTGCTTTAGCTGACTTCTTTCCCTTTTCCTTTTCCATGGCTGCCTCAGAGGTTCCTATAGCTGGTTCCATATATCCTGCAGGAAAGAGAGTAGTAAACATATTCAAACGTAAAATCATGAGAAACGTTAGCCAAAATCTAGCAAAACAATGTTAAATTAGGTAATTCATCATTTAAAGATCCTAACATTTCTCTCAGATCATCATTAGCCAATCATTTGGGGAAGTTATGGCAATGTGGGCCCAGGGGTGCAGACTTCCCTGGGCTGGCATTCGTTCCGAAGGAAGCATTGAACATACATAAATTAGGGCACAACAGCCTGAATGGTTCCATTCATGCCAAGATTTGACCATGATGTGGGGTCCACCAAAAAATGTCAAGCCATTTAGACACATGGGTCAAAATCACTTTGAAGTTTCGAAGGTGTTAAGCTCATCTTTTAAGCATGCAGGTCCCAGGATTGCGGGAGTATGAGGTAGCTTGGCCGTTTGAGGCCTCGCCGTTGAAAATGACACTGGTAAGGTGACACCTCGTAAGTGGCGTTCCACCATGCGAGACCCGCGGTTTCGGCAGATGACATTGCCCTAACATTAAAGCTCAGTCCATTCAAATGAATATGTGTCAGAAGGTGCAAGCGTTATCTGTTGCCCATCAAAAATGGCAGAGGCAAGACGAAAGTCCGCCTAAGGAGGTCCGCATCATTGGGTCCACGAGGGGCTTTGGTGTTTCTCGTTTGTTGCCAAACAGTTCAAGGGAAACGGTGGTGCTAGATTCCGCTTGGTCGACCGAAGAGGGTCAATGTCTATTTTGGAATGGCGGGAGTAGGATGAAAGTTTGCAAATGGCCGCTCGCAAGAGGCTGCCCACCTAGGGCTTGATACTTGGTCATTTTCATTTGGGCTTAGATGGAGATGGAAATTGTGGGCCATGCAAGGTGGGGAGACAGTCACTTGAGGTTGTTTGGAACAGAAAACTAGCCATGGCGGCCCACGCATGGGAGTCCAAATTGAAAGGTCTGTGAAAGGACCAACCACTTAGTAATTTAGCATGGAGCAATCAGATGACATCATTAACGTCGGGACCCGCTCACTGAAAGAACCCTAGGGTTTTTTCGTTCTTGGGTAGTCGTTAATGTGATGGCGAAAGGGGAGCGAAAACCCACAAAGGATGGCACACAAGAGGAGGTTTCCTAGGTTTCAAGCTTAGACTATGGCCATGAATGTGGGGCCCAATGGGTGGACGGGAGGGTTGTGAAGGCCATTTGAAACGGTGAACTCCGAACGGAAACCCGCAGACGGAGGTCCGCAAGGAGAATTCCACCTAGCGAAAGGAGGTTATTGTTTTCGCCATTTGAAGTGATTGATTGAATGCCGACAAAGGAAGGGAAAAAATCTACATAGCCAGACCCGGTGCGGTGGGAGGCCATTTGTTTGAGGTTTGGTTTTTGTTCAAGTTTGTCTAGTGGCGACAAAGTGGGGATGTCTTTCCGCGAACGTGGGACCATAGAGAATATTAGCTGACCAACCTAGAATTTGGTGTCAACTTGAGAGATGGATGGTGGCAGCAATTTCCTTATGGGCCCGCAGGGTTTGAAAGCCTTGGTTGAAGAACAACCACGGTGTTCTCGAGTTCTACATGGGCCTCGAGGGTGATTCTCAACGGATTTCAAATTTCTAAAATATGGGTTTTGATCTCCGAGGGGTGCCTTAGCTAGATTTCAAGTTTTCTTTCTCCATATTTTAACAAATTTTCAAGAAAATTAAAGAAATCTCAAAAGGCAACTGGCGATGGAGGACTGACCTAAAAACCGCAATGAAAATGATGAAGAGATTGCAAGTGAGGATGACGAATCGGCGACGGAGCTCGACGGGCCTGGAGGCGACGAAGGCAGTAAGCTCTGAAAAGTCTTTTGAATGTTTGCAAGTGAAAATGACAGCTCAAAATAGCATATTTATATACTTTTCATCATTTAATGCATGCCATTAATGTGGGTATGATGGCGGCTGTGGCTGGTGAGCACACACTTCGAGAAAGGCGATGGGAACAACGGGGTTCACATTGTGAACGACTCCCTAAATTTAGCCTCTTTAAACGTTAGGCAGAGGGATAGCGGTGAAGGTTGTGGGTCTCATAGAGTGGGCAGACAAATCAACCCTGCAATCAAAGGGGTGGCGAAATCATAACAGAATCCCACGAGGGTGGACCCGCAACTCCCGAAGGACGTCAGTTTTAAAGTTTGTAGGAAAACTGTCAACAGAATCCCGCCAAGTCTAAAGACTTGGAATTTAGGGAGGTAGTGAAACTTGGTCAACTTGGGGTGATTCTTCTAAGACTCCTTGACCTCTTAGGACTCAAAAATAGGGGGCATGCAAAATGAGGCGGTGACAAAAAGTGAACCGATGAAGCGAAAAAAGAGAGGGTCCCTGTTCCGAACGGAGCGTGTGTGCTATAGGAACACCAAATGGTGACTCTATTGGAGGATTCTCCTGAGCGTTCTAAGGATAAATGTTCATTTAGAACCCAGAATCTTCAGTTTCGTAGACCAGGGGCTGGTTTCCAAAAGTGAACTAGGGGACTCAAAAAAGAACGAGGTCCTTGGCTGAATTAAATCATGAAAGTGTCTCAGAAGTGTGTGTAAGTAGTGAATTCATTCCATTTCTTTGGAGACTATAACAAATGGTAGATAATCAAACCGAACAGGCTATAGATCATCTAGTTGCAAAAGTAACCTGGACATTGCTCTGCTGCAAGTTAGGCATCCATAGCCCTAACAGAGTTGTCGCTATGACCCCACGAACATTGCTTTGCTGCCAGCAAGGCATCCATAGCCCTGATGGAGTTGTCTGCACACCCAAATGGTTGCTTGATTTTAACACTTCTTTCTTTCTTTCCTTTTAATATCCTTTTGATACTATTTCTTTTGCTCAACCATGTAAGCATCGAATCTTATAGTGGGCTTGGAACCACAGTGGTCTCTAGAGAAAACTTTTTTTTTTTCTTGTGAGGTCATCATAACAACCACTACACAACTCTTCATAAGCAATTAGTGTTTATCTTGTGCAGGATCCGAGACAACATGTGATAGGATTCAACTAAGAGTCTCATTCTAGGTCAAGTCAATGTTCAAATAAGGAGACTGCCCCACAACAACAATCAGAGACCAAGAGTCAAGAGTGAATAGTTATTCAAAGAACACTAAGAGTAGGTAGCAAGGAAAACCATTCATCAAATTATGCACGACCACTGCATTAGAAATGAGGAACATCCCCTTGGTGCAACAAAATGGCTAAGAAACGAGCAAAACAAAAGCAACACAAAGTAGTGAAGCAAAGCGAACCAAAAGAAAATTAAACTAACCTATATACAGATATTTACAAGAATAACTTAGGAGAGCTCAAGCTTGGAAATAATGCTTCAGGTGCTGCTCGTTGACGGGAAATGGTACGTCTTCACTGGTTAAGGTCTTGAGTTGGAAAGCATTATCTCTGAGGATTTCAACAATTTGAAAGGGGCAAAACCAGAGCTTGTTGAATTTTTCATGTCCCCCTTTCTTCTCATGGGCCTTGTCCCAACATAAGACTAGATCAGCGATTCTAAAGACCTTCATGTTGGCTTGTCGATCGAACCATCTTTTGACCACACCCTGATGTTTGGAAAAAATTTCAATGGCACGGTCGTGTACTTCAAAGTGGAGTAACTCAACTAAATGAGCTTCCCTTCGATCCCCTTTTTCATAAAAGGTATTGATGAGTTGGAGGGTGGGGATTTTGAGGTGAATCAAGAACAAAGCTCTAGGCCATAGATGAGGTGAAATGGGGAATCACCCAAGGCAGCCTTGTGACGTGCTTGATCTGCCCAAAGGGAAAAACGAAGCTGGGTGTGCCAGTCCTTGGGATTCTTATCAAGTAACTTTTTTATGATGATGATCAAGTTTTTGTTCGTGGATTCAGCTAAGCCGTTGCCCTAGGGATAGTAGCTGGATGAAAATTTAAGGGAAATGTTGTAATCAAAGGCCCAACTGGAAAATTTAAGCGAGGAAAAGGAAAGGCCATTATCATAGACTAGGGCATATGGGAAACCAAAATGATTTAAAATGAAACATTCAAGGAAATTAACAACTACCTCTATGGTGCATTATCTACATGCAATAGCTTATGTCCATCTAGTACAATAATCAGAAGCGGTTAGAATGTACTTGTGACCCCATAAAAGATGGTGGGCTTACCGGACCAATGAAGTCAAGATCCCATTGCCCAAACAGTTTTACCTCCAAGATTGGTTGTAGTGGGACAACAACATTCCTTTCTCTGGTTGCAACAGTCTGGAAGACATGAAACGTGCAAACATGATTATGTGCATCCTTGAAGACAGTTGGCCAGTAGTAACCTGCTCGTAGAATTTGATGAGAAGTAGAGGGATCGGATCCATGACCAGTACCAAACTTGGTGTGGAAATCCTTCAACACGCGTGCTGCTTCTTCTTTTCTAAGGCATCGAAGGTAGACCCCTTCATGATTTCTTTTGTAGAGTACAGATCCTTGCAGCATATAGCTGCTAATTTTCAATCTGAGGGCACGCTTTTGAACTCCCTATAGACGAGGAAAACACTTGTTGTTTAGCAAGTAATAGACAATGTCATCATACCACTCCCCTGGGGAGACATCTTCGAGCTGATATTGCTGAACTATGAGCTTAGGCCCTCCTTCAGCTGTTGTTTCAACTATCGTTCAGGTGAGTGCTTGCCCTCTTACCAACTTCATTGGCTAGATTTCCATGTCATACTCTTGCAGCAAGGTGACCCATTTTTCGCTCCATTCTCCCAACTTGTTTTTTATTAGTAACATTTTTACTATTGGCTCTAGTACAATGGCACACACCTTGTTCCACAGGATGTAGTGTCTGAATTTTTTAACTCCTCTAACCAAAGCATATGCTTACTTCTCCATGGTATGGTATCTTAGTTCAACATCCTTTAAGGGAGCACTCATGAAATCAATTGGGCACTCATTTCCTTCATCGTCCTTCTGAGTCAAAATGTTGGCACATGAATGATCTGAAGCGAATAAATAAATGTAAAAGGGCTTCAAATAATATGGGTTGACCAGCACGGGTGCATCAACAATGGATTTCTTGATTTCCTCGAAGGTCTGTTTTGCCTCTGGATTCCACTCAATTTTGGTATCTTTTTTCAGCATTGCATTGAGCGGCTTAACAATTTCAGCAAAGCCCATAATGAACTTTCTAATGAAATTTATCTTTCCAAAGAAAGATTTCAGCTCTTTCTTGTTTCTTGTCAATTGAATCTTCAAGAGAGACTGAAAACACTCAGGATCTATGGAGATTCCTCATTCTTAAATGATAGGCCAGAGCAACTTGCCTTCTGTAACTCCGAAGATACACTTCTTTGGATTAAGCAAAATCTTGAATTCTCTACATCTTTGAAAAACTTTGCACATATTGGAAACATGATCAGCTCGCTTATTTGAGAACACTGTAAGATCATCCATGTAAATGATGATACATTTTCTGATAAAATCCTTGAAGGTTGTTATCCATTGCATTTTGGAAAGTGGCACCAACGTTGATGAGTTTGAATGACATCCTTTTGTATGCAAAGGTTCCCCACTTAGTGGTGAATGTTGTCTTGTGTCTATCTTCGTATTGCACCATTACTTGGTTGTATCCGGAGTACCCATCAAGGAAGGCCATCATTTGTGATCCATTAACAATCCGCAATGCCTCATCTAATGAAGGCATGAGATAGTTGTCCTCTTCCGAAGCTCTGTTCAGATTACAGAAGTCCACACACAATCTGATTTCTCTGTTCTTCTTCCTTACTGGGACCAAATTAGCCACCCATGTAGAGTACCTAACAGGAAAGATGATTCTGGCTGATAGTAGCTTCTGCACCTCTTTGTAGATGATAGGCTCTAGCAATTCATTGATGGGATGCTATCGTTGGAATGGTCTAACATTCGACTTAAGGGGAATAGTGTGCATAATAATGGAGGTTTCATATGTCCTCAAATCCTCATAACTCCATGCAACCACATCATGATACTTTTTTAGAGCATTAATGATTCCTTTCTTTTCTTCTGGTGTGTATACCTTGCTAATGAATACATTCTTAACTTCCTCGGTTGTTCCGAGGTTGTGGGTGTCACACTGGTTGTTTATGGAATCCTTCTTTTCCTGTTGATCTTGGTCTTGAATCTGATCCAAGTCAAATATGTATTCAAGCTGAACCATGCCTTTGGGGATAGTATTTGTTTTGAGATTGATGACCCCTTCTATATCTAATTCAGCTTCTTCAAGATTGGCTTCATCAATTATCTGAGTAGTGAATACATTAGAGCCAGTGATAAATTCCAAGATGTGTTTATCATCATTGAATACCTGGAAATGGGTAGCATTATCTAGCACAGATGGGATAGAGGTCAACTCAGCAATGAACTTTTTGAGGCCTGAAAGTGGTAGAGGTTGAAGAGTGTTGGTTGCTTGAGCCAAGGAATCAGTAGTATGGGTATGAGAACAAGGGATTAGGTGTATGTTGAATGCATCTAGGCTTTCTAAAATATCCCAAACCCTATGCCTATAGTTTTCTAACCTTCTATCATGGAAAGAATATAATTTTCTCACTTGTTTTACCACTAGTTTCAAATCGCCAAATACTTGCAACATTTTGAATTTCTTTCTTAGAGCCATTAAGAGACCATGAACTAATGCTTCATATTTTGCTATGTTATTGGTGCAATAAAAATGAATCCTATGAGCAGCAAGGTAAGTTTTACCTGTGGGACTGATGAGTTCAAATCTGGCTCTAGCCCCTTGCTTAGACTTGGATCCATTGAAACACAACGTCTAAAACTTGGAGGGTTCTCTGAATTTTGGGCCAATCAAGCCTTCATTTTTTCTTGGTTGCACACCTGCATCTGTCATTTTGGAAGGTGAACTGGCCTATCATGGTTGGTAGCAGGTTGTTCAGTCAACAACTCCTTTTGAGATGTGTCTTGTCCTTTGATGTGCTCTACTGCTGTCTGACACAAACAACACTCAAATTCTGAGTGGGAAACATTATGAACTCTGCACCAATTTGGCAACAAAAGCTCTTTGAAATCCATTCTTATTCCCAAACTAAGTTGATCTTGTATGCATTTTTCCATAAAGTCTTGGAATCCATCTAGTAGTCCTAAGTTACCATCTTCATAAGACTCATCATCGTCTGGTTCTATCAACACTTCTGTGCTTTGGGGTGTGCAGGCTACATTAGGAGGAGGGCTACACAGTACCAAGAAGACCTCATTAGCTACCCCCTCTTCTAGAGATTTTTATTATTTTTGATAGGTTACAGGACAAAAATTACCCAATTTCATTTCAGCAAACAACACCTCATTGGTGTTGTTATATTCTGTGATCATGAATTTCATGCGTGGTTCCTGATCTATGCGAATTTGGTTTGGAAGCCCTTCCACGACAACCACATGTGGGAGAAATTAGTTGTGGCATACCCATTCAGTGCTCAGGTGAGGTCCCATCCCAAGATTATTCCATATGTGTCAGGAATATCCACAACTTGAATATCAATGACTTGTACCCTTGGATTTGCAGCGATTTGCATGGGGATACGATTGATTTCTCCAACGATGTTTAATTTAGTTTTGTCCAGTTGAGTTATTTTCTTCTTGAAGGTGGGGAAAATCCCAAGAGCCTTGCATATAGCCAAGGGTATGACATTAGTTGATGCTCCAAAGTCAATCAAACAATTGGGAAAATTCTTCCCACATATTCTAATTGTCATGAGGAAGGGCAGAATTTCTAGCTTTCCTTGGAATAACCCTATAGGCGTGTCGGCCTGGGCTACCCAGTTCTTATCCTTATCATTGGTATTTTCTTTGGTTTGCACTGGATTTTTCTCTTTAGCAGGTTGCTTTACAGTTTGCTGATTGGTAGGGACATCTTTCCTTTTACCTAAGATCTCTTGGATTACAGGCTCATGTGGGGGCTCTTCAAAAGAGACTTTCTTGGCTGGTATTTCTTGTGTCACCTTGGAGGAGGGGGTCCCATTAATTACCCTAAAGAAGGTGTGTCTAACTACAAGAACTTTATGTAACTCAAAGGTAGACAAGCTGATTTTGAATTTTTTGAATTCTTCAGCAACATATTCACCCATTTTCTCAATTTTAGCCTCGAAAGATCTACCTATGGAAGAGCTAGCTTGTTGGTTCTGTGTTTGGTTTGGTTGTTTATTTCTATTCAAGTATTGCGTAGGCACATGGGGGTAGCTAGGGTTGTTGCTAGCATTGGGATCAGGCAGGCTGCTGAAGTTGTTAGGTGGAATGGAAGTAGTGAACGATCCTCGGACTTGTCTATTTCTTAAATTATATGGAGATTCTCTCTGATGGAACATTTGAACTTCATCTTCATGTGACTCTTCTTCATCTATTGGACCATTATCTACGAAATTAAAGAGCTCGGATAAAGCTTCTTTGTTACTTACCTCTTTTACTTCTTCGTTCTTTGGGGAAGCAGCCGCACTTTCAGGCTCGTTGCTCTCACTTCGCGGAAATGGGGCTTGGTTGACCACAAGCACCGAAGAGTTGTATGGATCAAATGGAACTATGTCTCTACAACTTGCACTATCAATGACATTCTGTACTTCCACTTGAAAGATCTCCATGGCTATGAGGAACTCGGGGCAATCCAGCTTAGAGTGTCTATTTTTTTTATCGATCTGACACCATCTAGATAAGGTAGCTTCAACGAGAAACACTCCATTGGTTGTCTTCTCTGTATTAGCAGGCTGATTAAGAGGAGTGGGAACACCCCCATTGTTTTTCCTTGTATTCCACGTTTGGTTCTACCTATGGGAAGGTCTCCTTTCAAAATTTTGATTAGAGCCTTGCCCTCGTTCATAATTCTGCCCTAATGAGGTGCCTACCTCATGGTTTTCCCTGTTGTCTTGGTTGAGGTTGGCCTGAATGCTACACTGAGAAGCTTGCAGCTGATTATTTTGGTTCCTGAGATGAGTCATTTCTGTGGACATTTTCCTGATCATCTCTGTCAGCTCATCTAACCAGTCTTTCTCAGCGTTTCTTGGTTGTGGTGTTTGATTCTAGAGAAAGATGGGTTATGTCACCGATTGGTTTTGTTGAGCGAGTGGGAATTCAGACCCTTGTAGATATAGTGGCACTTGAGGTTGTTGTGAGTAAACCTACTATTTTTGGGGCTGCAAGTAATGAGGCACAAGAGGTGCTTGATTCATAGGCTGTCCTGGATGAGGAACCATGGGAAGTTGCAGAATTGGATTCACAAGGGGCGTTTGATGTTGTAAAGCTTGAGTGAGCCCATGAATCTACATAGGATGAACGACTTGCCCAAAGGAGGGCAATGGATCAGAGATGTTTTTTCCCAAGTCGGTGCTAGCTACAACTACCTTAGCATAAGCATCCACCAATTTGGTGGGTGGTGGGTTCATTATTTTCACCAATGTTGCAGTAAGGTTGTCTAAGGCAGCGTAGTAGACGGGTAAGACTGTGACATCAATGAGTACGTATGGAGCTTGTAGTCTCATGTATGCTGGGTAGAAGCAATCATTGAAGGAGATGATTGGTTCATTAACCTCCCTGCGAATCACCATGAATTGCTGATATAATTCTGAGGGGCTGATTGAAACCTTGTACTTCCTCATAAATGCGTTCTTCAAGAGATCCCAAGTAGTAATCAATCTCGTTGGCAAGTTGATGTACCAATAGAAGGCTTCCTCTCCCATACAATAAGGGAAAATATTGCATGCCACATCATTTGGAATATCTTAATGTGCTCGTCAGTTGTCCTTTGCGGATCCCAAGGGTTGAACTTCGTGCAGAAGCTCTCTGGGTTCTTAGGCATGTCATGGTAAGCATTAAACAACAATGGAGATGGGTTGTTCCCCAACCAAGCCATGAGGGAAGGTGGGGGTGGTATTTGTTTTTGAACATCAACTTGGGGTTGCACAGGGGTAGTGGTAGTTGGGACTGCGCCTTGGAATTGGAAGGTAGGGACATGGGAAACACCCCGGTTGTGGGAAGCGAGTGGTTGAAATGCAGTTTGGGATGGTTGAGTGGAAGAGGGAGGATGAGTGTGAGGCGGATTGAAGGGGGATGGGGGTGAATCATATGGAGTGGATGAGGAGGATGAGGCTGAGTTTGATCTTTGAGTCCTTCTTTCCCTTGTAGGGGGCTGTAATTTCTAGAATTCCCCTTAGTTGGGTGTGGATCTTAGAACTTTGTGGAATCTCTGAGGGGAAAATGATCCAATTTGATCCAACTTAACTTCAAAGGGGCCCTCCTTCTAGCGCTAATTTTTTTGATGGGTTTTTTTGCACCTTCTCAACATAGGCAATGCATAAGTGCATTATCTCTCTTGAAATGCAATCTCCAACAAGTTGCTGAAAATTACCCCAAGGTCTCTCGGGTGTTAGGTCATGACATGCATGGAATATCTCAATTGGTTTGATGTGATATTGCTAGTAATCACATGGCATTCTTATGTGGGTTAAAGTGGAGGGGAATTGGATCTTTGGGTGGAATTCATAAATTTTCTGAAGTGTTGCTCTATTGCTGTAAGTTCAAGACAACAATCTCAAACTCCATTTTAAACTTCAGATTTGTCTTTACAATGTGTAATGAACTTTATTTAAAGCACCTATTAAAAAAAGGAAAAATTTTAGGGAAAGGGAGGAGTTCCTAGACCTAAAACTACTAATGAATAGTGATAATGGAGGACCCTACAGTGGATAGCCTTCCCAAAACTTAGTTCCACTTAACCAGATTAGTTCACAGTATCATGACACAAGTGCAATCTTCTAAGGTCTGCATATTTTCAACCTTTCATTCACCATAAATCATGAACAAGAGATAGAATTTAAGTGCAACATTTATATAATGTTCAAACTAGCTTTACACTACAGTTTATCATCAATAAACTACAAAAATCATGAACAAGGAAGGGCATCAACACAAAAAAATTCTTCAAAACCAATGAACAACATTAACTAATCTACTAAAGCAAACCAAAACACATAGAACAACAAAGTAAATCTATCCAAATTCACTAACTATGAGAAGAAAAATCATGCAACATGAAGTTGGAACTCAAGAATCCACCAAATTAATGAATTTCTATTAACATTCCAACAACATGTCTTTACAAATCAACTCTCTCTTGAAAATGAGAGGAGACCCCTATTTATAGTGTTCAAAAATAAAAATGAATGGACAAGATTCAATCTCATTTTGTGGCCAAGATTCACTACAAATTAGGGTTTCACCTACCCCCAAATATTTTACAATATAAAATTACATTTTGTCCTCTTGTGAGCAACATTGTAGCTCTTTTGTCCTTTAGCTGATTGCCTTGTTGCAACTACTTTGTGAGGAATTCATCGTCAATTATGGGATTTCCCTCATGCTTCTTTGCAGTGGCATATTCTATGAACTTCCCAATAAATGCTTGGAGCTTACTCCACTCCATTATGTCAGATTGGAGCACTTGGAAGTTCCATTTCCTAGATTTGTTAGTGAGCACATCCCAATCCTTGTCACATTTGGTTGTATTTTTTATTACCTACTCTAATTGGGTGAAGGCACGAGTGAAAAAATCCATGAAATTCAGAGTGAGGACATCAGTAGCTCCCTCATCCATATTCTTGAGGAAATATGGCCTTATCTTTTCGGGATCCATCTCAATAGAAGGCATGTCAAAATTTGTCATTAATTTGAGGTACTCCATGCATTCCATCCTAATCTCTTTAGCCCAATCGATATCAAGCTCCACTTCATGGAGCACCCATTCTAAGACCTCTTGACTATGATCAAGGCCCATCTTCCATGCCTATATGATCCAATGATCATCCTTTTCCAATGCAAGCTCCTTTTCCCATGATTTCTTTGACACCTTGAGGATATCCTCGATCTTGGGGTATGTGATCCGATACAGCTCCGAGAAATCAGTGCAGAACTTCCTCATGCCTTCCATCTATTTCTGAACTTCTAGGAACTTATTTTCCATTCTAACAGTGTGGTTGATTCCCATATTCCCATTGTATAAAACCCTTTGGAGCCAATCTTCAATAGCTTTTGTCTAGTTCTTTCTCTTCTCTAGCTTATTGATGTGATCTTTGGACATCAACAAGGGTAGCTGATGACATGGTAGGGATCTCTTCAATAGATGACCATTGTTGGATTTAGGTTGTCAGATCCACCACATGTGCCTTTAGTTCCTCTTTAGAAGTCTTGTCCTTATGCATTTAGTGCACAATTGTGGAAAAAGATCCCTGAAGATGATCAATCTTCTGCTCTCTTGTAGATGTTCCCAGATCAAGGGTAGAATTATTATAACTGACCCCTTATTTTCCCATAACTAGAGTGGCTATCTGTACCATCCTCGATCCAGATGCATCCATCGTCAGGTGGTTTCTGACTCTCAAGTTCTTTTCCTTCTTTGTACTTATTTTTGCATGGGCTAGAATGGATTCTAGCCTCGCCTTTAGATCCATTGGGGTTGGGGTTTTATTTTCTAGCTGCCTTTCGAGCCATTTGGGCACTTGGGGTTCTCATTTTGGTGATTCGTGATCACCTTCTTCCTTGTGGGTGTGTTGAATTTTGATTACTTTGCCACCGGAAGTCTCCTACTCTGTCTTTTCTTCTTCTTCTTCATCAGAATCTAGGATGAATACAGTTTCCTTTCCAGGGATTCAGTAGCTTTTCATTCCTTGGAGCTGCCCTCCCCCTCAAATGTTTTCCTTTCTTCCTCTTGCCCATTCTCATGTTATTCATGATGCTCCACCTCTAGGCTTTTCCTTGTTTTGGCCTCTTCTTCAGGCTTGCCTTATTCTTTCTCTTCTCTTTCCTTTTCTTCTTGTACCTCTAAAATAGGCGTCTCTTTATCAAGCTCGGGGCTTTCATCTTGTTCCCTAGTTGGAGGTTCAGTGTCTTCCTCCATTCTTTCATTTGTATCCTTCTCTTCATCAGAGGGTTTTTCTCTACTTCTTCTTCAATGTCTTCTTTGGATGTTTGTGTTTCTTCCTTCTCTTCTTCACGCACCACTTTACCAATTAATAGGTGTTGATATTTGGGATGCTCGTGATAATCATCCACTTCCTCTTCCATCTCTTTGGAAGATTCCTTCTCTTGCCTTTTCAACTCTTATGATATTTTCATTTTCGCCTCCATTGTGGGTGGTTCAGTTGGAGGAGGAGGGACAGGAAGGTTAGCAACAACCTGTGACAAGGCAGCTTGTACTATTGGGTTCATTAACACGTAGACAACTCCATTGGGATATTTTGCATGTGTCGAGAAAAATCCTCTGGGAGCATGAGAGTTGGAATTAGCATTGTTGCAGTAGCTAGTGGGAGGGTTGATGATGCAAACATGGAGGAGGAAGAGAGAAGAGAAGTGGTAGCAAATAAGGAATCTATGACCATTACTTGTGTTGCAGGGGTGGTGGAGACAAGGTGGATTGAAATGTCCATTGCAAGCGAAGAAGAGGCGGCCATCACCTGAGAGGTAGGTGGAGGAGCAACGGTAATGGCAACAACAACAATGGTGACTGCGAGAGTGGAGGTAGCAGGCGGGGAATTTGGCTGCTTGGTTTCTACCTCTTCTCCCTCACGGAGCGGGTCTTCTTGGATAGTGAGCATTTCTGTGAAATTGCCTGACTTCTTTGGCTTCTTGGAAGGCTCACCCTCTAACGCTTTCCTTGAATATACCTTTTTTTTAGGTTGTCGTTCAAGCATCTCTTTTATTTTTTTAGACCTAGTAGTGGGAGGACATGTTGAAGTCTCTCTTGTGGGGCAGCAATGGCAGGGGCACTATTAGTCTCTCTTTCGAGTGGATCCTTGAGCTCACCATATGTTAGGGTAACTCCTTGCAACTTCAATTGGGCAATCTTCCCGTTGATCCATTCTTTGGTTCTCGCCTCAATTGGATTCATCAAAATATCAAGGTCATTGACCTCTTCTTCGTTCAAGTCAATTAATGGCAGTGGAAGTTTGATAACAACATCATATCTCAGATCTACTATCGTATTTTCTTTTTCAACAATCTGATTCGACACTAGAAACAGGTTCACTATTTTGACGAAGCATGTTGTCATGTGCATGTAATGCCTCATACACACCTCCTTATCATGTCTACAATTATCCCAAAAGTCCTCCACATTATGTAGATGGGCATACTCTATCCCGACAACCTTCTTCAACTTGCCATAAGGGTCCATTCGTGGTCTAGCAGTGTAGAACTCCAAGTGGTACTCATTCAATTCCTTGTCAAAGTACTCCACACACTGGGATGAGGGAAGTTCATACATACCTTGATGAAATGTGAGGGGATAAGGGATCCCTTCTCTATGATTTTCACTCAAGAGGGTGTGTGCACACTGTAGCTTCCAAGTGAGTTCAAGTAGTATCAACTGGTCATTTGGGTACCGGGGCAGCTTGTATGGTTTCTTTAAGAAACCCTCAGCTTAGATGTATGTAAATTTTGGAAATTGAATGAACAAAAAGCTTAAACAATGGATGAAGGCATTGGAACTGTGGCTAACCCTTCTTTCAAAGTCACCTCCAAGTAATATGATGATATGCTTGATGAAGGCATAATTGAATTTGCAATAGTTCTTAAAGTTCCATAATTTAAGTTGGGGAAACTTGTCATAGGCCTTCAATTCCCTGCCTGGAGTTGGACTTGGTGCTATATATAGTCCCTTGTATTGGGCATAGTCAGAAATCAAATAGACTAGGTATGATGCCATATAAAATTGTGAAGTCTTCTTCACTACCAATAATTGCTCATGTAGGCATTGGTTGATCATCCCTGCCCAATAGAACTTGGTCTCTCCCCAGATTATCTCCTCCACAAAATACAACATCTATTCCTGGAAGAAAGTTGCAGTAGGGAGGCTCATAAATATTCTTAGCAAGGTTACCAAGTCATGGTAATCCTCATAGAAGTCACTTCTAAAGATTTCTTGGGGCACCTTATTTGCATTTCCCCTCTTCTCCTTAAGCCAGTACTGATTGATGAGCTTCTTGCATTTGAGGGGATCGACATCCCACATGTTCTTAGCATATTATTTGGATGTTTCCTCCATTTCACCAAAGTTAGGGATATGAAAAGTTTTTCCTATTGATTTAGCAGACAAATCAACCAATATATTCCCATCTTTGTCCACTATTCTTCGTGTCCTCTTGGTATGCCTCTCTACAGGCCATTACAATCTGAAGAGCTATAAGGGTAGGTGAGAACCCGACAGCTTTATCCAACCCTCTGCTTCTAATCCTTCTGAAATTTTATGTTGTGGGGTTGACTCAGACCCTTTGCTTGAACTCATCGATATCAATATGTCCTAGATTAGTATATGAGATCTCCTTCTAATTTGTGGTGACCCTAGAATTGAGGGTTTCCCCTTGGAACTTGTACTTCATTTGGTCTTTATCTTCTTTTCCTCTTGGTGCTTTAGTTGACTTCTTTCCCTTTTCCTTTTCCACGGCCGCCTCAGAGGGTCTTACAGTTGGTTCCATATATTTTGTAGGCAAGAGAGCAATAAGCATATTCAAATGTAAAAACATGAACATTAGCCAAAATCTAGCAAAACAATGTTAAATCAGGTAATTCATCATTTAAAGATCCTAAAATTTCTCTCAGATCATCATTAGCCACTCATTTGGGGAAGCTATGGCAATGTAGGCCCAGGGGTGCAAACTTCTTTGGGATGGTAGCCATTTTGAAGGCATGAGTGAACAAACGGAAATTAGGGAACGACGGCCCACATGGTTCCACCCACACTAAGATTTGATCATGATGTGGGATCCACCAAGAAATTCAATCCATTTAGACACATGGGTCAAAACCACTTTGAAGTTTCAAAGGGGTTAAGCTCATATTTTAAGCATGTGGGTCCTAGGACTATGGGAGTAGGAGGTAGCTTGGTCGTTTGAGGCCCTGCCATTGAAAACAGTGTTGGAAGGCAGTGCCCCGCAAGCGGCATTTTGACGGCATCGTCCTAACATTAAGCTCAAGCCATTCAAATGAATGTGGACCAAAAGGAATGGGAGGGAATTATATGTTAGCCGTCAAAAACGATGGAGGAAAGATGAAAGTTCGCCTAAGGAGGTCCGCATCATCAGGTCCATGGGGGGCTTTGGTATTTCTCGCTTGTTACTGGACAGTTCAAGGGAAACAATGGGGTCGGATTCTACCTGGTGGACCAACAAGGGTCAATGTCTATTTTGGAATGGTGGGAGCAGGATGGAATTCTATAAACGGCCGCTCACAAGAGGCAGCCTGGCTAGGGCTTGATACTTGGTCATTTTCATTTGGGCTCAGACGGAGATGGAAACTGCGGGCCCCGCGGGGCGAGGAGGCGATCACCCAAGGCCATTTGGAATGGTGAACTAGCCATGGTTGCCCACACAAGGGAGTTTTTAGGGAAAGGTCCATGAAAGGACCGACCACTTAGTCATTTAGCATGAAGCAATCAGACGACATCATTGACATCGGGACCTGCTCGCCAGAAGGACCTTAGGGTTTTGTTGTCCTTGGGTAGTCATTAATGCGACGACAAAAAGGGAATGAAAACTCTCAAAGGATGGCACATAGGAGGAGGTTGCCTTGGTTTCGAGCTCGAATGATGGCCATGAACGCGGGGTTGAATGGGCAGACGGGCAGGTTGTGAAGGCCGTTTGAAACGACAAACCTTGAATGCAAACCCGCGGATGAAGGTCCACAAGGAGAAGTCTGCCTAGCAGAAGGAGGTTATTGTTTTCGCCGTTTGAAGTGATTGATTGAATGATGGTGAAGGAAGGGAAGAAATCCGCATAGCCAGACCCGACGAGGTGGGAGGTTGTTTTTTTGAGGTTTGTTTTTGTTCAAGTTTGTCTAGTGGAAAAAAAGTGGGGACGTCTTTTCGTGAACGCAGGCCCACGGAGAATATTAGCTAACCAACCTAGAGTTTGGTGTTCTTGAGAGATGGACGGCGGCAAAAATTTCCTTGTGGTCCCGCAGGGTTTGAAAGCCCTAGTTCAAGAACAACTGTGACATTCTCAAGTTTCGTACATGCCTCAAGGGTGATTGTCAACAGATTTCAAATTTCTAAAATATGGGTTTTGATCTTCCAGGGGCGCCCTAGCTAGATTTTGAGATTTCTTTCTTCAAATTTTAACAAATTTTCAAGAAAATTAAAGAAATATCAAAAGGCAAGTAGCGATGGAGGACAGACCTAAAAACCGTGATGAAAACAATGAAAAGACCTCAAGTGAGGACTACCAATCAGCGACGAGGCTCAGCAAGCGTGAAGGTGGTGAAGGTAGTAAGCTTTGACAAGTCTTCTGAACATTTTCAGGTGAAAATGACAGCTCAAAATGGGCTATTTATAGACTTTTCATCATTTAATGCATGCCATTAATGTGGATACAATGGTGGTTGTGGTTGGTGAACATGTACTTCAAGAAAGGTGGCGGGAACGGTGGGGTTTGCACGACGGAAAACTCTCTAGATTTCGCTACTTTAAACGTTGGGAAGAGGGACGACGATGAAGGTTGTAGGTCCCGCAAAGCAAGCAGACGAATCAGCCCCACTACTACAGGGGTGGCAAAATCATAATGGAATCCCACACAAGGTGGCCTGTGAGGGCAGACCCGCAACTCCCGAAGGATGTCAGTTTTAAAGTCTGTAGGCAAACTGCCAACAGAATCCCGCCAAGGCTAAAGACTTGGAATTTAGGGAGGTAGCAAAACTTGATCAACTTGGGGTGATTCTTCTAAGACTCAACCTCTTAGGACTAAAAAATAGGGGGCACACAAAATGAGGCGGCGACAAAAAATGACCCGGCGAAGCGAAAAGAGGGAGGGTCCCCGTTTCGAAGGGGGCATGTGTGCTATAGGCACAACACTACTGAGATATCACTTTAGTTTTCTGAACTTGTATCTAGGTCGCTATGAGCACCACACTATTGGAATAGGGAGAAAATAAAATCATCTTTCTATACTGGTTTCTTATAGAGTTTTTATACCTTTCCTCCCTCTTCCCTCTTCCATTCCTCTTCCTTAAATTTTTCTTCTTCAACCCTCGGCCTTCGCCCTTCACCCTTGCATCTTACCTCTTACATTTAGAGGTAAGAGGTAAGGATTCCCTCTTACCTCCAAAAGTTTTCTTTTTTGGATTTCATTCATTGCCTAAGGTTCCTTCACTATATTGAAGGGACTTCTTCTTTGGTCTCTTCGACATCTTCTTGTCTCCACGATGGTTTCCATTTTGAAATTTGACTAAGTCTTGGAATTTCAGTAGTCAGCCTTCAGCCTTCTCTATTACCTCTTACCTTTCCTTGGTAAGAGGTAACTCTTCTCTCTGCCACTTGACACTTCCTTCTTCTTTGCAATTTCTTCTTCCCTTCTTCCTAGTACATGGTAAGCATGATGCCTGATGTCCAACACCCAAGGTTTGATCTCCGAAGGCTCATTGTCGAAGTGAGAGTGCAATGTCAATGAGACCTATTTTGTGGTCCCTACGATTTTCTGTTGGAGATGCATCTAAGCGACAATGGATTTTGATAGAATCTCTTTTGTGGTCTCTTTGACATCCTAATGGGATGTTAACGCTAATTGGTGATGACGATGGATGGTGAGTGTCGAGGTGACATGTGTCTTTGTGGGTCCGCATCTCTTATCGATGGTATCAAAATGAAGTGTGCAAATCGGTGAGACCCTATTTTTCCTCAGTCTAACATGCTAGTGTATCTTCAATGGTGTTAAGCACCAAAAGGAAAATCAGAGGAGCACGACATCAAAGTGAAAATGTGACATCATCAGGATGGAAATATGGTCCCTTTGACATTCTTTGGGGGCTCTTCATTAGTAAAGGGTGCATATCGACAAGAGCAAGATGTTGGTCGCCTCGACATGGTGAGGTCCTAGTGATGGCTTTTTCATGCTTTTCTAGGCAACGCCATTAATATGCAGCTACTTCCAGCTACCAATCTATTTATTTTGGAATTTTAGGATGAATTTAATGTATTTTCATGACTTCTCCAGGTGATTTGGTGGTATTCATGCTCATTCATTGTTGTTGCTCATCCTCTTTGACCATTTCCATATCCATTTCGTAGATTTTGTAGGGAATTTGGACGAATTTTTCTACAAATATTCACGGTGAGAAAGATGGCATGCAAGTTTGTTCTTCTCTAGGTCCTTCTTGGCATGTTTTTTCATAATAGGTATGGCGTCCATGGCTCTTCTTGGCATGAATTTTTGGGCACGAGTTTCTTGAATAGATCTTGGGTTTTCCCTAATATGATTGGTAACCTTAGCTGGGTTAGGGTTAGTTATTGTTCATCTCAGTTATTCCTAAACTATAAAGGCAACACTTGTACATTTTTTAAGGGTTCTTCCTCTAGCCTCTCTAGGGTTTTTCTATTGTAGATGTTGCATTCTTCCATTGTAAATATTGCTTATAAGTTTTATATTAATAAAATTCAACTATTATCACTGTTATTTTTGCATGCTTGAGTAAAAATCTCTTACCTTCATGTCTGAATGTGTTTTTTAGTTATTTCATTGATGTATTATGTTGTTCTAAAATAGAAAGAAACAAATCTCTATCTTGGTGTATCACCTCCCTTTTATTTTATGTTATCTCCTATCTCTTTTCCTTGTGAGCTATTTGATTAGGGCAGTGATAGGGTTTTCATGTGCTAGGTTAGACCAACACATTTTCACTTAGTTAGAAGAGGAATCCGACCTTCTCCAGAGATTCAACCTCATACATGCAAAGGTACCACACCTTGAGGTCATTTCCATTGTATCATTAGAACACTGAACTCTTGTTCAGTAGGGTGTGGTTTTATGTGACAATATTAACCTCTCCTTTTGAGTTGTTGTTAGATCCATTTCTAGCTCCACTACTATCCTTAATGTCTTATATTCAAACTTAATTGGAAGGATTGTTGTTTTCCCATACACTAGCTCATAGGGTGTAAAACCAGTTGTTGTTTTCTAGGTTGTTCCATATGCCCATATTGCTTTTGGTATCCTTGCAACCCAATCTTTCCTATGTAACTACATTGTCTTGGTTAGAATACTTTCAATTTCTCTATTAGTAACCTCCAGCTGACCATTGTCCTAAGGGTGATAAGGTGTGGAATTTTTGTGCCTAATTTGGTATTCTTCAACCAATTTGATGATGAGATCTAAAGTAAATTGTTGACCCTAATCAGTGACTATTTCCCTAGGTACTCCATACCTAGTAAAAATGTCCTCATACTAGAATTTAGCCACATTGCTATCTCTAGAAAACCCTTTACTTCTACCCACTTAGTCAAATAGTTAATGCAAACTAGAATGTATTCCTTGTTGTTGGAAGTAGGTGAGATTGGTCCAATAAAGTCTAGACCACATTTTTCAAAGGGAGCTAGTGTTAACTGAGGCTGCAATAGAATTTCATCACTCTTGGTTGGCTTACCCATTCTTTGACACCTATTGTAGCTCCTTGTGTACTTAAAAGAATCGTTGTGCAAAGTTGGCCAATAATAACTAGTTGTGAGGATTTTGAATGTTGTTATTTTTGCTACAAAATGACCCCCACATGGCTCATCATGGCAAGCCTTCATGATATCAAAGATTCCATCTTCCCTTATGCACCTTCTTATGATGTTGTCGAGGTCAATGTAAACTACATAACCTGATATCCAAGAGTATGGAAAACACTTGTGTACCAGCTATCTCTTTTCCCTTGGAGAAATGTGTTGTGGAATTTTCCTTGTCACTAAATGATTTTCAATGTCAGCATACCAGGGTATATGTATAGTTAGAGAAAATAAGTGTTAATTTTGGAATGAGTCATCCACTACTCCTTCAGCTGATTGTGTTGGAAATCTTGATAGAAAATCTTCCACTACATTAGCTTTACTAGGTTTGTCCACTATTGTAATATCAATATCCTATAGAAGGAGCAACCATCTTACTAGTCTACCCCCAATTACAGGCTTGTTCATCAAGTATTTGATAGTTGTATGGTTTGTATGGAAAAAAAATGAATAACCAATAGTAATGCCTAAATTTATTGATGGCATACACTACTACCAACATCTCCTTTTCTATAACAGTATAATTCAACTCTCCCCCCTGAAGATTCTTGCTAATGTAGTAAATTTCATACTCTTTGTTACCTTCTTTCTGACCCAAAATTACTCCAATAGCAAAATTTGAAGCATTGGTATGTATATGAAATGGTAAGGTCCAATTTTCCCCCCTCAAAATAGGTTCTTGAGTCAAGGATTTCTTCAGCTCTTCAAAGGAGTGTTGGTACTCTGATTTCCACTCAAATTCAATGTCCTTACTCAACAAAACAAACAATGGTGCATCAATCTTACCGAACTCTTTAATAAACCTTCTGTAGTAGCCTCCATGGCCAAGGAAGCTCCAGATATCTCTTTGCTTTTGTGGAACATGTAATGTAGAAATAATTTCTATTTTATGTGGATCGACTTGAATTCCTACATTGGATATGAAGTGCCCTAAAACAATTCCTTGAGTCATCATCATGAAGTACTTTTCATTATTGAGTGACAAGTTGTGTTTTTTACATATTTTTAATACCTTTTCCAAATTGTTGAGGGCTTCCTCATAAGTCTCCCCATATGTGGTGAAATCATCCATATATATCTCCATACAGTCATGAGAATAATTAGAAAAGATGTTGAGCACTACCCTCTGATAGATAGCTGGAGCATTGCATAAAACAAAGGGTAGAATAGAGTAGGCATAAGTACCCCAGGGACAGGTGAATGTAGTTTTGTCTTGATATTATGGAGCAATTTTTATCTAATTGTATCTACTGAAACCATCTAGGAATGAAAAGTACTTATTTCCAGCTAAAGAGTCAAGCACTTGATCTATAAAGGGTAATGGAAAGTGGTCCTTCCTAGTGGTTGTGTTCAATTCTCTGTAATCTACAAAAATTGTCCATTTTCCACCTTTCTTGGGAATAATAACCAAAGGTGATACCCATTCACTATCATATATAGGATAGATAAAGCCGACATTAAGAATTTTTTGAATTTCAACTTTTACTATTTCTTTCAAGGCAAGGTTCATTCATCACTGAGGTTGTCTAGTGGGTCTATAACCATCATTGATATAGATCCTATGCATACATAAGTCAGGATCTATGCCTTTCATATCATGGTAATCCCATGCATATGATGTTGTGTGTGCCTACAACATTGTGTGTAAGGAATTTTTCTACTCTTCGGTCAATGCATTGTTTATGTTCAACATTTTTCCTGGCGTGACTTCTAATTCCTTAGAGGACTCTTGCACAAATGAGAGGTCAACGATTGGAATAATCGGTACACACTGTTGTGGAAGTAAGGAATGAAAGATTTGAGATATTTCTTCTGAGGAATTGGTGGGTATAATACTTTGCAAGGGGTTTTGTAGGCATGCAAGATAGTCTTGTTGCTGTAGGATCCTACCGTAGTCATTTTGTATTATGTGAGCAATGAGCTCATCTTCATCCTGATCATCCAATAGAGGGTTGTGTTCTACAGTCATCAATATTTGCAGGGAATAATTGTCTTCCTCATCCAAAGAGGGCCAAATAGTTTGCTCAAGATCAACATAAGGTTGGAGTAGCGGATAGAGTACCAATTTCTTGGTCATAGTCCCATTAGATATTATCATATTTCCATATCTACAACCCATGAATGCATCAGTTGTAGCTAACCATGGTCTACCTAGGATGAGTGGGTATCCTGTAAGATTAACCTTTGGCTATAAAACTATGAAATCAACAAGATATTCCCAAGAATCTAAGGCAATAACCAAATCTTCAATGATTTCTTCAGGCTTAACTGTTGACTTCTCAACTAATTGTAGAACAATTTGTGTAGGTCTAAGGTTGGATAACTATTGTTATTGCATTGCTTCTTTAGTCATAACATTGATTGCTTCCCCTAAGTCTATTAAGGTGTTCTTGATAAGGGTCCCATTAATCTTAACATCCACTACTGGACTACTAGGTTCTATGTATTTAGGGACGGTTATGTTCCCTAACATGATATCTGCAAGGTTTCCTAAGATATGTATTGTCTGAGGATCCTTCCTTTTCCTCCCTAGTTTTTTAATACATAGGTCCATGGTTGTTATAGTATAGATTGGAATGTCTTTAATATCTTGGTTGAGAGGGATCTTGATATTAACATCCATAAGTTGACCCAACAGGTTTGTATCAATTTGTGTGTGATGCTTTTGAATGGCTAAGCATTCAAGAAAAGGAGGCTTTGGACTTGAGGTAGTTTGGTGTACCTGATTTGACTAAGGTTTCAAAGGTGTTTTTTCTGAAGCTTCAACTATAGGTTTATCATCCTCCATATCATTGATTTGATGGGAGGAAGGTCCAACAAGTTGTTTTCCTAATTTGAGATGGAAATCACTCACCTCTACCCCATAAGTGGGGTATTGCATAGCTTTGTTAGTATAAGCTTGTTGGACATGCTTGTTCTTAGGGTTAGGTGTAGGTTGGGAAGGTATTTTTGGTGGCTTGGTTGGTTGGTATGTAGGATTTTATGGAGGCATAATTTCTTGCTATTGGGGTTGAGGAGGAAGCATAGGTTGTTGATAGTTCATGTTTTGTTGCTTCCACTACTGACCTTTTTGTCATTGAGGCTACCACTGGTTCTATTGTGTTTTCCATTGGGGCTTATAACTAGAACCCTAAAAAATTTGTTGTGACCAAGGATTTTGCTGCTTCTAGTTCCAATTTTGTTGGGGTTGTGGCCATTGTTGAGGGTTTTACCATTGATTTTGATTAGATGGTTAGGGCTGAGAATTCCAAGTTAAATTTTTTTGATTTCCAATGGGAAAGGATGAATTGAATTTAAGAGGGTCCTGTGGAATACCTTTTCTTTGTTTCCATGGCCTTATTTGAGCTATGTAAAAGAGTTGTCTATCATCTTCTTCAAGTGGTTGAAAATTGGGTCTTTAAGTTTTGTCTTGTTGAATATTAGCCACTCTCTTGCATTTATAGTTTTCTTTCCTTTTCCTAAAATTGGGGCAGTATTCAATGAGCATTTCTTCAACTTCCTCTTGCTTCTTCTTGATGTGGAGAGTATCCAAATGAGTGGCTAAGTGGTTGATAATGTCCTCCTTCATGTTGGACAACAAATTTCTTAACTCTATCTTTGAAACCCCTATGGATAATTTGTCAATAATGGATGTCCTGTCTCCTCTTGGTCTTTTAGTGGAAGTCCTGGAGTAATTCTTGCAAAATTTGTAGATTTCTTCAAAGGGTATTTGAGAGATATCCCCTTGTCCAATGAGGTTGAGGTCATCCATGCAGTCCTCATTGACTCCCCTTAAAAATACTAACTTGAGGGATTCTTCAGACAACTTGTTTTGTGGGTTCTTATTCAAGGCAAACTAAAATCTCTCCACATAATCTTCTAATGGATCATCCTCCTTTTGTGACATTCTAAAAATTTCATCTCTCTTCCTATCAAGTCCTCTACAATATTAGTCTTGGTACTTTTCCAAGAACACTATCTTCATGGTATCTCAATTAGGAACAACATCCTTGCCTAATCTCATAAACCATCTTAGGGTTGTATCTTTTAGAGTGGCATGGAAGAGTTTGATCCTATGAGTATCAAAATTATAGTCATAAATTATGCATAGGACATCAAATTCAAACATAAATGTATCTGGGTCTTCAGTCACCAACCCATAAAAGATTGGTAATGCTAAAGGGGGGACAATCTTTAGTACAATAGCCCTTTCTTGATTGGGATTGGGAACTCAAAGTTTGGTCATTCAGGATCATCCACTACATCACCCATGGTTCGGTATGTCCCCTCTATTTGTGTGCTAGATGTTGGTGATAGGGAAATTTCTTTTTTAGTATTGCCCTCACTTTGAGTACTGGATTCACCAATTTTTGCTATGGCTTCTTGGTGTGTAGAGGGAAGGAATATTCCTAAAGAGTCTCTCTACCTCAACATACATGAAATATGGCTTTATTAGCGGTCTTGTATTGTAATGTTAGTGTATCTTTTGGTGTTGTAAAAAAGATTAAGTCTAATAGTCCTAATGCTGAAAAAAAAATGTAAACTATGAAAGCTCAGAAAAAAAGTCTATGAATATAACACCATCCTTGGCAACGGTGCCAAAAATGTAGTCTAAACTAATGTATTCTAAACTTGGTAGAACCTACACAATTCAGAGGTATGTTTGGTTGAACAGTCCACTCAACATTGTAAAGACTACATTAAATCTCAACCCAAGGTTTGTAAACTTGTGATGGTGTTGCACTGTATGTGCCTTCAGAGACTTAAGGCTACCTAGGTTATCCTATTCAAGATGTTCTACTTGCTGAAAATTTACAGAATTGCATAACAATGAAAGAAACAAACCAGAGCTAATGGCTACGAGTTCCTATAGCTTAACCCATAACTTAACTAATGCTAATAAAGAATTACTAAACTAACTCAAAACTACTCAAACTAGCAATTAAAATTCTCCTAGTTTTTGGAGTACTATAGATTAACCAAATAAATGCATGCTCATGAACATTTATTACTAATAATCAAAATATAAGGATCTATTCTAACTTGCATGCAATTTATGAAACAATGATGAACAAAAATAAATAGCTATAAATGAAGTGAAGAACAGTTACCTTGAGTGGCCTGCTCAAGTGGTTATTCTCACTTAACTAGAACCGGATCTAAATATCAGATTCTACGCATAGATTCTCACTTAACAAAAGATTACACAAAATCTTCTTCACAAATTGTCTTTAGTGAAATCATTATGAATAACCAACATGTCTTGTAGATAATAACTGAAACTGAAAAACAACTAATAACAAAATACTAAAATCAACTAACTTATCTAAGGACTCAACCACTGGCTATATACAAGCACAGGGGAGTTTATTCCAAGTAACAACTAACTACAAGATATTAACTTCCGCTCCTAGATATTAGAGCATATAGTTAAGATTGAATTGTTCAAACTATAACTAAAAAGAAAGAAGAGTCCTTATAGAATTGAAACCTTGTAAAATGAAATTGCATGTAAAACACACAAATAGTTATTCATAATCCTATCAACAAAAGTGTTCTTCTTTTCCATCACTTTATTAACTTGTCATTATAATGCATGTTCAACTCCATCAGGTGTCTTCATATAGTAGTTATTACATTCAGCTTAATCTGGCACTTCCCCTGTTTCATTGTCCCAGTCTTCCATTTGCTACGGGTTACAACTTCCAAATGCTACGTGTTATAGTTTTTTGTGAGCTGCAAGAGGTTAATCCAAAAAATATATATACAAAGATAACTACCTTAATTAAACACAAAATTCCATCCACATTTCATGCATACTCATATATAAACTATGCAATGTTACTTTATTATAACCATATTTCCATTACTATGATTTAGGTCCAAGGTTGTCTAATAAACATGAAAAGATAACATAGAATAGGAGTATTGTATGAAAGGTATATCTAAAAGTGTTTGAAAGTATGCATAAAAATAACAAAAAATAGGCTAATAACTAAACCCATCAGTGGGCTCTTGGATGATACTGCATATCTGCCAAGTTGGATCTTTATATTTCGCTTTTTGATCTTAATTTTGTTTATGTACCAAAAAAAATAATGGCACAATGAATAAAACATGTAATAGTAATGTTGAGATATAGTTAAGTGGATGTATGCAAAGCGAAGAAAATAGAGACCAAACTTAGAGTCAAGATGACTCTCAATCTCATGGTTAGAGTGAGGACGTGAATTGGAAAATGGAATGGGTTTAGTAGTTACTAGGTATTTATACTTTATTTCATGAATCATATTCCAAATTGTTGTTGATGCTATTTTATATTATATTCCATGAATCAGATTGAATAAATTAACGTACTACTATTTTCCACTGTTCCATTGTAGAATCTAAATTTTAAACATTGTTTTCAAATTAGTTAATTAGTTATTAAACACATTTTTCAATTTTCATTTATTAATTAACATATTATTAATAATTTCATATTTTTATTATCTCATATGATATATTTTACATGAACTCAATGATTCAACTCAATGCTTAATATTAGTAGCATATGCAACACAAGCAATCATTTAATGTGTATCTAAAAACTAGAGTTTATTTGAACTAAGTAATTAAATAATACAAATTATTTGAACACATAAATGAATTTGAGTTTTATATTAATTTTGAAATGAAGGAATACATAAAGTATTACAACATATTGCTCAAAAACAAATCTACACAGATTTGAGTTGGAAACTCATATTATCAAATCATTCTATCAACTTTTGTAGCATGCTCCACTATCCATTTGATGGAAGTGCAATTTGTTCTAACTTATAGTATCTAACTTGAAAATTTGTTAACAATTCATAATTGAAAGTGGAACTTGACTTGAATTTTTCAATCAAAGTTGCATTCAAGGTTATCAATGGTTTGATCATGGAATCCAAAAGATTTGTCTCATTTGGGTTTTGAGGAAATTGATCCAAATCAAACTTCCTCCTATCCTCCATCTTCTTTTTGAAAGCATCCTTTCCAATGAATCAATTTGTTGTGTCAAAATCCAATAGCAAACCAAGCTTTGTCAAGTCCTCTACCTTTTTATCTAGTTTTAACATCTTGTTTGCAGCTTAATCCAAAAAATCACTTGTTTAAAAAAAAATTGAATAATAGATGATGCCTTTATTAAGGCATCAATCCGATCGTGAATTCCTTTGCATACCAATTCATTGTCATTAGCTTTGTAGACTATTTGTAAAGTTTAATTTACAATTTTATCTCTTGAATTCACATTTTTGTTATCAACAATGATTGTATAAGCTTCCTATTATGTATTATCATAGAATCAATCAATTCAGACAATTCACACAAATGATCAATCCTATGCATTATCTCCTCATAATTTATTTGATATCCCTCATTATTTTTCTACAAAATGAAACTAACAAATTTTGAGAATATTTTATTTTATTTTCCACTTTCTTCAACTCTAGCATCAATCTTTCAATGTTTCTTCTCTCTTCCTCCATTTTTGCTCTTTCTTTTTATTTGTCCGAATTGACTTGTAATTTATTTAAGTTGGAGTATTAGATTTCACCAAGTTTTGTTTACATTTTTTTGAAGTGGTTTTTTGATCATCATATTTCTTGATGCTTTCACCTAACCTTTTCTTCAATTCATTCAATTTTAGTTCCACCTATGTATGTTTATTCTCTTTGCTTTCTCATTTGTTGGGTCTACCTATAATTTTTCTATTTGATTATGCAACCCATTTTTGTCTCTCTCTTGCTTTAGCAATGATGTGTACACCACTTTGTTGTTCTTTTTTGATACATTAATTTTGTTAGAAATTTTCAATCAAGAAAAATCCATTTGGATACTACTCACCTCAAATTCAAAGAGATACATATGATTTTATGGTTTATTTTGAACTTTGGGCACAACAATCATGTACTCCATGGTTTATGTATTTGGATCAAATGTGGGTAATACCCTGGTTGTTGGAGGCTCTGAAGTTACAATAGATGTACTCTCTATCATTTTTTTCTTGTGTCCTTTATACATTTCTAATTTCTTTCTAAACTCAACATAGTAATCAAAACCTGAGGCCACAGACATAATCAAATGCTTGAATGGTGAAGGAGTACTTGCAATGACGGGAACATCTCTAATTATTTGAGAATAATGTTGAGAATTAGTCATTCTTGTTACATTCACACTAGCAACTAGAGGGGTCCCTTTTGGAAGTGGAAATAACTCCTTTGGGGTAGAAATGGAGGTAGTTGGACTTGGACCTATCATAATCATTTGCTTCTTCAAAATTCATTGATCACTAGGTGTCTATGTAGTATTTTATAAATTGTTAGCCTCTTGTGAGTAATTGTTTGTTGTAGCACTTGTTGACCACTACTAGTACTACTACCCATACCATTTCCATAAGTGAAAATGCCACTGACATTAGATTCTCCACCATGTTGTGGTTGTGATTGTATTTGACTATCAAGATTTGAAACTTCAACAAAATGATATATTTCACCTATCCTTGTAAGCCCTTGGGCTTTTTGGATTAGCTTTAACATCTAGCAAATCACTAGGTTTTCTAGGGTCTACCTTTATTGGCACTCAAATGCCTTAACCTTTGGACCCCAAACCACCACCTTCATAGCCCATTTTTCTAGTTATGGCTACCCCTAAACTATTATTTTGTTTTATGATCTCTCAAACCACATCTGACTTTGTTTGCAAATTATATGTACTATATGTTCTTCCCTATCATCATCAGATTGATCACTAGTTGCTTGAACTTCATAGGAATGCTCTATATTCCATAAATTGGCATATATAAAGCAAATAAATAGTATGAAAAACTAACCTAGAGATACATACTTAAGAGATTCACCTCATTAAAAGAACATGGTTATTTAAACACACACAATGATTTAAAACAATAGAGAAAATCTATATGTACTTATCTCTAATATGTTATTATAGTTCCTCAATTGAGTGGCCATCTCTTCAAAGGAATGAACTCTAAACTCACAAGACCATTCAAAATATTGGAGCAATGCATCTAAAAATAATAATTGAAGTTTAACAGAGAAATATTATATTAGTTACATTAAAAAATATGTCTAATGAACATTTGAGAGATACATATAACTATGATCTAATACCAACTTCAACATTGTGGATATCATGCATGAATGTTGTTAAGATTCTATTAATAGAAATTCATAAATATAATTCATTTGTATTTAGTAAAATAGTTCATCTATAAAAAATTTAAGAAATTCACCATAAAACAAGTTTCCATTCTTCGTAGCTTTTCAGAGGATCAACAAATCATGTTGCAATTATTTATAGATCCCTATGAGACATGGACAAGTGTATCTAGCAGAGTATTCCCTTTCCTTTAGAACTCTTTCTACAATGGTTTTGGACTACGACGATTCTAGAGTTGCAACCTTTTTAGAGCCACCTAAAGTGGACATTTTCCATGGAGTCTATATGACAAAACTACCATGCTTCATAGAAACAAACCTTTCCACCACAATCATTAGCATTAATATCCATTTATTAGTAACTAGGATAGCAAATAATTCATTACATAATCAAATTAATAACATCATTATAGGGGTTCTAGGTGGTAAAGGAAGGGCAATTTTTCTCAAATTATGAGGCAAACATTTATACCTCATCTCTAGTTTTTGTGAGCTTCACAATAATTCAAATGGCTCTTAATTTGTCATCTTATTTTTCTATAATTTACATATTCTCATAAGTGATGTTGAATAGTTCTCATTTTAAGAACTTCTAAGGCTCTATTCAAAATCAAATGGTATTATTTTTTGGTGCATTTTTTTAAAGTGCATAAATTTCCATGTACTTCTCATTGGTATATTATGATCTATCTTATTCTATATAAAAAATGTAGTTCAAATTTATGGCCTATTTTTGGCATTTATTATGTACTGAGATCAAGACCACTTTATTGTTTTTTAAAGTGAAAATTGTAGCCACACTATGTATAAATTTTCATCATCATAATTTTTTGTGGTCTCATGATTGTGTGAATTTGGGGTGTAATCATGTGATTTTTTCTTACTAATTTCATGAATGAGCAATCTTTGATTATTAATCACTTCTCTCACTCTATCTCCTTTCCATTTGAGTATTCTACATAATATTTATAAATATTGTAAGGTCAAATTTGGTTATTGTTGGAGGAAAAATCACGATGAAAAAGAATGTCGTCTAAAACAAATAGATGAACTAAAACATATTTAGGATAATCACATCAGTTTTTTAGATTCTTGTATTTAAGGATTAACAAATATATCAAATATTCATACTCAAAAATCTTGTGTGGAAATATCATTTAAGGATGAGTAGTGTAGTTAGATAGTATGCATTGAGATCTCATCTTCATCACTTGTTGAGCTCCATTAGAATATAGTGTTGATACATCCATGGCTTCCAATGATTCTTTGAAATATGATCTCATTCATCATCTTGTAGATAAATCTACTTGAGATGAGTATGTGATAGATATTGTAGGTTTATTTTGCAAGTCCCATCTTGCAAAATTATAGGACACCATTGAGGACATTCATCTCCTCTTTGATGGCAACTCCTATGGAGTTGCATCATCATCTTCGTTGAATGTCACAAGGGTACATTTAGTCCTTGTTCTTTATTTGCTCAAACATTTTCTTATGTTGTGATAAATTCTATAGTTATTCAATAGTTCACATATTTGACTCAATTATCATTCATGTTGACACCTTTTGCAAGAGTACCAAATTCTCATGAGTCTAGTTGTCTTATCTATGGTGGGAACCATACATCCATGGTTATTTTACCTGAATCTTGCATGGTACTTGATTCCTCTTATTAGTATTTGACACAATTTGGTACTGCCTTAGATATTATTGAGCAACATTTGTAGGACTCATCTTCATCTTTGGATCTTGTTCTACAAATTTTTCCATGAATTATGGATTGTCACCTTGAACATTGATTAGGCTTGGAACTACTTATTTTATTGTGACACATTTTAGCACTAATATGACAACACTTGAGTAGAGTTTAGAGACAACATACATCTTGATCTTCCTTCATGCATATTCTTTTCAAGAATGAAATGATATCATGTAGACTTCTTTGGCCTTGTTTCTTCCCAATGGGAAGAATTTTGTTTGGTGATCCTAGATCATCATTAGCACTCTATGTGAAGCATCATCCATTGGCGTAGGAGACTACACATTGAAGGGGAGCTTCATGGCCTCTCTTCTTCCCTCTATTTTGGGAGAGTTTTTCTTTGGCTGAGGATCTCCCTTTCTCAATTTTTGGGGAGGGGGGTCACCTAGACCTTCTCTCATCATTCTATGTTGGGGATCTTTGTCTTATGGGTATTCTCCTTCTCATATTTTGAGGGGTATCATCATTGTAGATGGGTGCTTGATCAAGCCTACTTGCTAGTACCCATTTCATATTTCACATTTCTCCTAAGTTTGACTTAAGGGGGATGTTGGTATATTTATTTAATTGCACTTTATTATTTAAGTTTACTTAGGTAATTTATTTGTATTACTTAAGTAGGATAGGATAAATGAGTACATGTCATTTCCTTCTTTCATGAGATTATAATTTTTCTTTATCCTTTCATATTTGGAAACTTAGTTAAAGCAATCCCTTGTTTTATAGTTTTTTGTCTCTTCCCCATCCTCTTTAGATTTGAAATCTTGAGGCTATTAGTGTAACTCTTTCTTTCTATTGAATAAGAAATTTCATATTAATCTCTCTATATTCTCGATATTCAATTTTAGCTAATGTTTGTATTCTACACAATTTGTATATCTGCATTAGCTTTTATAATCTTCTATAATCACTTAAATCTAAACTTGTGCTTGGATTTTTATTATTGAAATAGCAATCAATATATAAATTTAGAACATTATAAAATTGAGACTATAAAATTATCAAAATTATTAGATTTCTTTTCCTCACAAACTTTACATCATCTTATTAAAGAATAGGTAGCAATCTTGAACTTTGAAACAACTACTCAACCAAATTTAGTTTAATTACACCATATTGATTTTGCAATTATATCTCCAATGAATCACGCAATAGTAGTTGTGTTTGTTTGCAATTGATACAAACACCTATAAATCGTAATACTAGTAGATAATACATGCTCTTTCACTTGATATAATATTAAATATTGTAGTGTCAAACCTTAATTTATGTTTTTTTTTGTATTGATGAAATGCAATTACAAAAAATAAAGTGCAGTTATAAAACTGCATGAGAAATTGTACATATAAGAAGAACCATTACAAAACAAAGAGTTGTACAAACAACCATAGCTCTAAGAAAAACCAAGAACTAAACCTATGTACACATGTACACAACAACAGTTTAAAATATTACAATACATTGGAAAGTTACATCAAAATGCCGAGCTATACAAAATACATAAGCACTATACAATCTAGAAAATAGAACTTAAACTTTGATCGATACAAACTTCTTTTTTGCTCAGCAACTGTTCAACTTGTAGCTTGATTTGTTGAATCTGGAAATTCAACGTGAGATTCTTCAAAGCCTCATTTTGCAACATAGGAAACATGGCAGCAAGACAAAAAATTATATCAAAGTAAAGCCTTAAAAATATAACTTCTTGATGATCATTATTGTTAGTTAAAACGTCTCTGCATCTATTTCTCCATATATATAACAAAAGTACATGTCTCATACCGTCAACAATTCTATTATCATAAAGACCAACCCCAAAAAGAGCTTCTTTCCAGCTGAACTTGTGAGTAAAGATAGCTGAAAAATCATTCATTTTATGCATGAAAACTAAAGCCTTGTGATATGGTATGGACATCCATCAAAACACAAAGGATAGAGAACTTCATCAGATGTGGTGGTTAACTCCTCTAGAGTGAAGCATGGACAATATTTTAAAATTTATTTTGATTGAAATTTGTTTGGTGGATGACATGGGTGGTAGGAAAAATATAAATGGATTTAGCACAGTATGACAGAATTTATTGATCTTAGTTAGATGCCGTGAGAGGTTGTCAAACTTAGATGCCGTGGGAGGTTGTCAAACATATTGTACTAACAATAAATGTGCGTTGAGATCTCTAGAATAAATGAACACCATACATCCTGCAAATCTAAGCAGGAGAAATAAATAGGAATTAATGATTAAGGATAGGGGTAGGCGTTGGTTGCGGGGGCCTAAACATTTTGAACAATTAATTCTCATAAATCTATAAATTCGGAAATGACAGTAGGAGTAATAACGCCATTGGAATGGAGTAGAAAAGAAAAAACCATGTGTTATCTTTTGGAGTCCTCTAAGAGGAGCATTTATTTTTCGAGAATGACAGATTGGTTATGAATTTTCTTGCGAATGGGGTTGCTTTGGTAGGCACCATAGATAGGTCATCGTCTATCTTGTTAATTATTCAAGTTAAGCTTAAGGGGGATGCCTTGTGCTGGCCATTTATGCCCAAATGCCACTACAAATATCTTCAAGAAGAAACTTGGGAGGCACCATAGATAGGTCATCGTCTATCTTGTTAATTACTCAAGTTGAGCTTAGGGGATGCCTTGTCTTTTGGAGTCCTCTAAGAGGAGCATTTATTTTTCGAGAATGACAGATTGGTTATGAATTTTCTTGCGAATGGGGTTGCTTTGGGAGGCACCATAGATAGGTCATCGTCTATCTTGTTAATTATTCAAGTTGAGCTTAAGGGGGATGCCTTGTGCTGGCCATTTATGCCCAAATGCCACTACAAATATCTCCAAGAAGAAACTTGGGAGGCACCATAGATAGGTCATCATCTATCTTGTTAATTATTCAAGTTGAGCTTAGGGGGATGCCTTGTGGTGGTCATTTATGCTCAAATGCCACTACAAATATCTCCAACAAGAAACTTAGGAATGTGCTTGTCTCCAATGCCTTCTTATTATGGCGCTCCTCAGAGTCTTATTCTCATTGTCATTTCAGTGGTGCTTACTTTGCCTATTGTTTTTCTTCCAAAGGGAGAGCTAGAGCAAGTACAGGGAAAGAATAGAATTCCCCTTCTTCGATAGCATGAGAAGAGGGGGAGTAAAACTTACCTCCTGTATTATTGTTGTTTTTATTTAAAATGGAAAGGAATTCCTCCCATGAATGTGTGAGGAGAAATAAGAAGTTTTTTTAATATCGAATCAAAGCATTACAAGAATAGAGCTATCAATAGGTAGTTAAAAAAAACTATACATTCAATAGAAAATCTAGTCAAAGAGGCTGCAAGAAAAAATTTACATGAGTTGCAAAACAGTATTACATTGGCTAAGCTTGTTGTTAGGCTGAAACTTCAAGACTTGTTCCTTAAGTTGTTGGAGCTGATTCATGACTTTAGAATTCTTCTTACACAAAACTTGGAGCTGCAAAAACAAGAAAACCACCTAAAGAAGTATGCTAGAGTAAAGCCTTAGAGTGCTAGTTACATGATGATAATTGCTAGAAAAAAAAGCAGCACATCTATTCCTCCACATATGCTTTAAAATAACTTGTCTAATAGAATCAGCAATCACGCCATTCTGCATACCAAAATCTAAAATAGCTTCCTTCCAATTTAAATCATGGTTAAAGATCACATAGAAGTCTCTAAACACAACAAATCACTATTCCTTGACATGTGTGCAATCCCAAAAGATACGTTTCATATTTTCAACATATTGGCAAAAAGGACACTTGGCCGGTTGAATCATTATATATTTCAACCTATCCCAAATCAACTTGCAATGTAAAATTTTCCAAGCCAACACTTGAGTATCAAAATCAACTTTAGATTTCCATATTTGAGCACTCATTTTGGATTAAAATTTAGAACCAAATCTGCATTTCCACTTTTGATTTAGATAAGTAAGAGGCAAGCTAGGAATAATTGCTAAATAAACCTTCTTTAGAGGAAAATGATTAAAATGACTGAAGGACAACAATTTTCAATTCTTAAAAAAATTACACATCCTTGGAGTACAAAGTTTCATAGATAGATCAATAGGAACTAATGATTGAACACAAATCAAGAACTGCTTGTACTTATTACTCATCCCAAATTGTTCCTTAATACTTGTCCAAGAGGACCAACCAAAAATATTAAAGTCTCAAATATCTTTAAATTGATGAAACCCTAAAAAATATTGGGCATGTCTTGGAAAGCTAATAGCCAAAGGTTGATCATGATAGTTTATCAATTCCACCATTTTGAAGTTGAAGCAAAACTGAAAAATGAAGAATCATCCCATTTAAAAAAATAAGAAGTTGTATGAACTCATATGTGTATAAGGAAAATGAAGAACAAATGGGGAATAGTCCATGGAATCACATATTTATGGAAAAGGGGTTTTTGAGCAAGAATGACATAGGCTTGTGTTAAAATAATTTTTAACATGAAGGCAACAAAGCTATTTTTAATGCCTACATCAAATACATCTTCATCTTTCATAGAGTTAAGTACACTACTTCACCACTAATAGTATCTAATTGTGAATTATTCACTCTTGTGGTTAAAAGGAAATGTTCTAGATTAATTTATGCTTAAGAAATATTGGGTATTACTATTAATAAGATTCTTTATACTTTTGAAGGAGTTTAGCCTTACAATTACTAGTTGCATTTCCATAAAATTTTCTAAGGCCTTTTTAATAAACCATTTTGGTCATGCCTTACAAACAAGGCATTCGTGAGTTATATGGAAAGAGGGAAATGATAAAAATGTGAGGTTTTGGGAGGACCCTTAGTTATCCAACATGCCCCTTCATCTCTGATAGCCATGTGATAGAATCAAAGAGCCTTTATGTGATTGGTATGGTCAATATACTGCTGATTCTATAGTAGAACTACAAAGGGAAATGCTTGGAATATATCTAGATACATAATTGGTATATAAGACATTGTTGCACTGGAAGACCTAATTAGTAAAGTCAGTTGTTTTTGCTCATTTTTTTCTTAGGGAAGATGAAATCATATGGTCAACGACCCCTACTATAATCTATTTAGTAAAATTTAGTTTTAATTTGATCATGGAGTTGTCACCCATGAGTTCAGTTGATCTTCTATTTGGAACCATAACCTTATTCCTAAGATCAACTTCTTCCAATAGGCCACTTGCCAATGTAAAATTCCTAAAGTTGAGAATCTAAAATTGAGATGCATTTCTCTAACTAACAATTGCATCTTATGTAAAAAGAATGGAGAATATAATAATCCCTTGTTTATGCAATTCCCATTTTCCTAGAGCCTTAGGCAAGCTATCCTCAAAAGGTTTAAAATGTAATGGGTTTGTCCCTAAGGTTTATGTTCTTTGGGTAGTAGTTGGGATGATTCTTTCAAGCATCCCACTATCAAAGAGGTTTGGAAGCAAGATATGCCTCACTTCTATAGGGGTATTTGGAAGGAAAGAAACAACGAGATATTATGAGACAAAAGTCAACCTTAAAACATGGTTAAATGTTGAAGGTGTGTCAAGCCATCCAAGAAATTGTCGATTCCTCCTAAATCAAAAATCCTAAATATCTACCTTTGATAACCAAGAGAAACGTTGCAAAAAAATGGAATTTGATTTCCTCTCTTAACAATATTGATATTGGGGTAAATCCACAAAAGTGGTTTACAATTCGAGTGAGGAAGGAAAAGTTGCAAAAAATGACCCCATGTAAAAAAAATTGGTTTTTGGGGTTCGAATGAACCCTCGTTTGAATGAACCAATTAAATACAAGGTCTCACAATTCCTACCAAAAAACACAAAGAAAACATTTTTTGAAAGGGGGTTCAAATGAACTAGGGTTTGCATGAACCCTAGTTCACCTGAACCCCCCTTTTCCCACCTTCTCACCCTTCGGCACCAAAAAAGTCTAGAATTTTGCATTTCAAAGCTCGGGTTGAGGATGAAAATGGAGGAGACTTCACAGACCTAACTTGATGATTGTAGTCCTTAGAACGAACTATCCAACGAATACAATTTTAATATGTTTTGGTTTTATTATGTATTTTTTTTTTAGTTTTATTAAACATAAGTTTTTCATTGAAAATCAAGCTCTATGTTCTGCACGTGGAAAAATAGCAGATTATAAAATAAAAATAAAAAATATGAGTGCATCAGATATTGAAGTCATTGATCCAATAAGAAAAAATTGAATTTCGATACATAGAAAAAGTTACGAGTTATACGGTCCGCCTATGTCTAAATTGTAATTGGTTTGACTTCGAAACTTGATTAAGGAAAAAATATTCAATAAAACACTACCAAACCAATTGGAAGCACTATATATCATAGTTGCAAATCTAAATTCAAACAAAGTAGAAATTTATCCTTCATGGAAAAAAAGTTGTGTTATACGGTGAGCGTCACTCCTTAAAAATGTTGTTTACTGAAAAAAAATAGTTTTCGAAGGAGATGGAAAAAGAAGTGCAATCTGATTCCAAAATTTTTGTAAAAAATATATTTAGAATCTACAGACAAAATGTCACAAATCACTAGTTTGCATCATCTTCAAATTCCTCACAGTTTAGCTGCTATAGGTGCTCGAAAGTGAAGATTTAGTTAGAAAAAAATATTTAAGTGTCCAGTTTGGCCAGAAATTGTAAACCAGTATTGTGGGATCACCCATTGATAAGTAGAAGAGGAGAGAGGTTATTGTTTGGAAGCCCCAAAATATTGGTTGAAATATAATAAAATTTTATAGATCCTCGAAAGGTAACCCAAGTCAAATGGGGGGAGGTGCTCAAGCATTGCAAAGGTGATCTAGTGTCTATTTTCACAATGAACTTGGGTATTGAATCAAATAATATGGCTAAATATTATGTTTCCCTCTTGGGTATAGCTTTAGCCACGAATCTTGACATAACCAAAATTGAGATTGAAGGAGACTCAAAAATCATATGTTAAAATCAAAGGTTGTTGACCATTAGTCTTATGAGAATATTGATGATGCTAAGGAACTCCTAAAGTCTTTCCAAAACCTTAAAATCCACCACGTATACAAAGAAGGTAACTAGATAGTTGATTTAATTACTATTATGAGTTACCTTATTAGTGAACAATTTTATTGGTATGAAGAGGGGACTCTTCCTCCTAACATTAAAGTGATAATATCTAAGGAATCCAATAATTTCCTCTAATATCTAGTTGTCATCTTTCATTATCAAGTAATGGCTTGCCACGAGGTTATTAAAAGGTAACTACTTAAGTAGTCATTCTAGATTAGACTCTTACATAGGGGGGTATTACTATTATTATTGATAGGTTCATTAACATTAATAACAAGAGTTTTCTCTACATCAACATCAACTCTAGTTTGTGGCATAACACCAAGCTTAACAAGGTTTCAAGAGAAATTGACATTATGGGAGATAAGTTCAAAATTGAGCCCTCTTCCTATGAAAAGGTTAGGAACAATGTCACTATCTAGAATATTCTTAGGAAGCGATGCCTTGATTCTTTCATGGAGGTCATCAATGACTAGGGTCCCATGCTCACAACTGAGTTTGTAATATCATGAAAAAATAGAACTATTTATGTTAGAGAAATTTCATTCAACATATTTTAAGAGTAAATCATTGATCTTGTTATAGGATTGGACATGGAAGAAATCAAGTCATCAAAAATAATAAAATATAGATATCACCAACATATGGAGGAATTTATTAAGAAGGGGGGAAAATGTGTCCAAGTTTTAGAATGGGCTCAAGAAAGGTAACCTTCCCAAGCCTTGGATTGAAGTGTTTGATATCCTCATCAAGTATTTCACCCACGAGGGTAGATACAAATAGCCATATTCTTACCACTTTCCCATGTTCATCTTCATCATTAAAAAAATATGAGCTCTATGTTTGCTTGTTAATCTCTTTAGAACAATATGTCTAAAATGTTCTCTTGGGGAAAGTGGATTTATCCCTTCATCAAGGCCTAATTTAACACATTTTAAAATTTGAACTTTCTTAAAACCCCACCCAAATGCTACTCCCTAGGTTTGTAAACCCTTCTAATATCTTTCCCAAGCATAAAAATCTAATCCCATCTCCACTTCCTTAGCCCCTACTAATCCTTCAAGTGGTATTGATGTTTCCTCCCCTCCCCTAGGTCCTAAACTTGGGATCATTGATAATCCCAAGCCCCATATGGTAACTATCCTAGTTCCTCCCAAGGTTTCTCAACTCAAGGAAACTAAAACCATGATCTCCAATACTATTTATTATAAAACTTAGCCTACTAGCAAGGCTCAAAAAATTATTGATGATATTCTCTCTACTAGCTCTCTTGTTCACCCTATTGAGGATACTATCTTCCCTATTCTCTTTCATATGAACACAACTAGGAAGCCCAAGGATGGTGAGCCAATATAAAATAAGATGAATAATACCTCTAGACAATATTGATAATGCATATTTCTAATTGTCTCAATTATGCTAACTTGAAAGGCCACATTGACACTCTAAAGGAAAACTTTAATCTTCACAACATCTTAAAGTGATTTCCTTAGTAGCACATCAACACCAAAAGTAGTGTACAAGAGATTCATAAAGAATTTGTTAAGGATTTAAAGAAAGATAATAGAGTGCATTTTAATGAACAGATATGGGATGAAGTTAAGAAATTCTTAGCCACTTTTAATAGATGGGGAATTTTGGAAGAAAAAATTCTTATTATGCATAGGAACCAAGAAGAGTTGAAGGAAAAATTGGCTCAAGTTGTTAATTTTAGCAACAATACAATTAAGAACATAGCTGCCATCCTATTTTTGGTCTAGAATGAACTCCAAAAGATGAAAAGGAATACTTAGATGGAGGATCTTGCCAAAATCATAAGGGTGATGCCTATGGCCCAAAGTGTTGAAACCATTGATATTGAGGCGAACCCCCTAGAGGTCCCTTATTTTGACTAGGTTAATTTCTTAGACAAAGAATGTCAAGGTACACCTAGCTTGAAAAAACTTTCTAGTATCAAGTAGTTGATGCTCTTTTGTTGCTTGTCTGTTGTAGTGTTGTGTAATTACTATTATTTTGGTTGCTTCTTGTTCCTACTAATTTAATAGTTTTGGTTGTTTAGTATCTTGTGGAACTAGCTCCTCTCATCTTATGGTTATTTCTATGTAAAAGAGTTTGGGACCTTTCAAAAACCCACTTTTATGTTTATTAAAAATAAGGCATTCATGTGACCACTTTTCTTGAGGCATTTTTTCAAATAATTCACCTTCTATATTTGTATTGTTTCTTTTCTAAAGGAATTGTATCAAACAATTTTGTGCCTCATTTATGCTCTTATTTTTGTATGTGTTAGTTTGGGTGGAATATCATTATATGCTTTAGCATATTTACTTATTCTTAATATACTTTAGACACCAAGATGTGCAATAGGTATTTTACCTTATTTGTCATTGGAATCATATGCCTCACATTTGATGGCTACGGTGATATTAGGGATAATTTATACTTATCACTATCACCGTGACCTTATACTATAGTTATATTATAATTTTTGAACATTGGAGTATATTTTTAACAATAAGTCTCAAAAAATGATTTAAAGGGTTGAAGATAAGAACCTTCCTGCGTTGCCCCTACAAACTAAAGTGAAGTTACTATAATATCATTTAGAGATGAAATTTTGCAATAATGATGGTAGAAAATAATAATTTTATGGTTCGGTATTATTTCTAGATTTGATTGTGTAGAGAGTTTTTAGCATCAACATTTTGGATAAGTGCTTCGTGATCCATCATCAGGATGAAAGAGAGAAAGAGGGGATTTCTTTTCTCCTCTTGCTCTCTTTCATCCTGATGATGGATCATAGAGTGTGATCCAAAACGTTGATGCTAAAAACTCCCTACACAATCAAATCCATAAATAATATTGAACTACAATATGGATTGTGAAAACTTGATATCATTAAATAATTTTATGATCAAAATATTTTGTGTTTTATTTTTTATGAATTTTTGGTTATGAATAAACTTTTTCTTAAGTAATCATTCCAAATTAGACATCCTTATGGAGAGGGAGATTACTATTATTATTGATAGGTACTTTCACACTAGTAACAAAAAATTTCTCTACATTAACCTTATCTTTGATTTGTCATATAACACCACGATTAACAAGTTTTTGAGAGGAACCAACTTTATGGGAGGAGATAGGCTCATAATTGAGCCTTCTTCTTATGAAAAGGTTAGGAACAATACCACTGTATAAAATATTATTAGGAGGGGAGGCCTTAATACTTTCATGAGTGCCATCAACAACTAGGACCACATTCTTGAAAATGATTTAACAAGATCATAAAAAAAATAGAATTATTTATGTCAGAGAAATTTCATTCAACATTTTACAGAAACTCATCGCTCTTGCTATGAGATTGGACATAGAAGGACTCAAGTGGTTGAAAATGATAAAATTTAGAGATCACCAACGTATGGAGGCCTTTCTTAAGTATGGGGAAAGGTTTCCAAGTTTGAAATAGGTTTCAAGAAAGATGACCTTCCCAAGCGTTGGACTAAAGTGTTTTATATCCTCATCAAGTATTTCACCCTCAAGGGAAGATATGAATAGGTATACTCTTACCATTTTACCATGCTCAATAATATTTGTCATAATAAAATTATGATCTTTCATTTTTCTTGTTTATCTCTTTAGAACAATTTGTCTAGAATGTGATCTTGGGGAAAGTAGATTTACCCTTGCATCAAGGCCTTATTTAATGAGTTTTATAGATTTTAACTTGCTAAAACCCCCACCCCAACAGTATCCCCTAGGGTTGTAAACTATTGCAAGACCTTACCCAAGAAAAAAAATGGAAATCCCATCTCCAATTCCTTAGCCCCTATTAACCCTTTAGGTGGTATTGATTGGTCCTCCCCTCGCTTGGGTCTTAGATATGTGACCATTGATAATCCCAAGATCCATATGGTAACTATCCTAGTTCCTCCCAAGGTTCCTTGGCTCAAGTAAACTAAATTTATGAGCTCCAATCCTAACTATTATAAAACCTAACCTATTGGAAAGGGTAAGAAAATTATTAAGGTTTTTCCTACTAGTTGTTAGTGCCTAGATTTGTAGGCCTCAAAATTTACAAAATTGATACATTTCCTTTCCCTTTTTGTGCTCTTTCCCTATTTTCCTATCAATTATATTGAATCCAAGAGTTCTCCAATGAGCCCCTATGTTTAAAACGTCCCTGTATTTTGTGTTGTTTCCCCCCTTATACTTAAGTTATTTGCCAGAGTTATCAAAATCTAAAAAATCCAAAGTATAAGTGTTCCCCTTTGTGTTCAAGTTGTAAAAGCTGGGAAGTTCATGATATCGCAAACCTCCTAAAACCTTGACAAGGAACAAGAAAATTTTCTAGGTTCATGATTTTGCAAGGTCCACAACTTTGTAAACTTTGTGAAAAGTCAACAAGGTTTGAAATGTTGGAAATATCATGAGTTTGCAAACTTTCCAAAAGTGTGATGAAGAAAAGGAGGATGTTTGCCCGGTTTGTGATGTCACAAAGTTCATGAGTTCAATAACTTCACAAAAGGGTGACAATTTTTTCCTCAAGCCCAAAACTATAATAATCAAGAGGAGAACTAAGAGAAGGAAGTTGTTGGAGATTTTTCAATTTCCAAACTCACTAAAAAAGATAAAAGAAGAGAAACCCTACCAAAGGTGTGTTCAATATGAAAACCCTAATGATCCACTATATCACCTATGTTCCTACAACTATAAGAAAATTCACCTACCAGGTAATGGCACAAACCCTTTCAAGGCTTCTCTTACAGGTTTCATGGGCATTTTCTCATGCTAGGTACTTCAACTCCAAAAGAACATTGGTTCATGAATTGTAAGTACACCTAGGCATGTTTGGGCATGACTTAAGGAGAAGAATTCCCATGAGGTATGGGTATCCTTTGCAACATTCCACTTCAAGTATCTCTAATTTAATGCTGATTTTCACGTCCTTTGACATTGGTCATAATTTTTTCCTACATGAGAAATATAAATATGGGTTTATTCTATATTCAAAGGTTTGGTTGTTGAGCCAATTTTATAGGCTAAGAAGGTTTACAAGCATTCTAGGGCATCAAATACTAAATATCTAAGCTACAAATGAAGAAATGGGCATAGTGAAGAGTAAGAAGGGTCTATAACAACACATATCTATGTAATGGTATGTCTCCATGGAAATTTGTAATGATTCAAGGGAATGTTTAGTCTCAACTGTGTATTTTCTCTCAATATTTTTGCTAGTGTAATTGTAATAGGGGTTCAATGTAAGTGTGAACGATTTTGATGCATTAAAAATGTTTTTTAATGGTCTTTCCTTGGTTGCATATGGCTTATTGTATTTTTGAGATGGATTATTAAGTACGTCCATCACATGGAATGTAATATTTGATTTGCATGCAAATAAAATCTAGTTATGTTAATAATTTACCTAATGGCATCTCTTTCCTCTGTGTTGTTCATGAATTTGTTATTGAATGGAGTAGGCATCAATCTACATTGGTGAAGGATCAAGTAATCATCATTAAAACACCATCCATATTGTTAGTGTTAGAGTCACCAATGGACTCAAGCTTCCAAGATCACCTGCAAAACCAAAATATGCCTTCCACAAGAGAGTAGCAAGAGAAAATTAATATTTGATTATGGGCACAATGGATTTGATTAAACTCGAATATGATTACATAGCTTATATTAATGTAAAATGTACATATGATACCTTGCTTATATAGATACCATTGAGAGATAGGACTAGACAAGATTATGAAAAGTTTCTTAACCCTATGCAATGATACAACAAATATTAAATGAACTAAGATACAAGAAGTAAGTGACATAGGATAAGATAAGATCTTATGCCAACTAAGACTTATAGAAATATTTTTTAGGACCTAAGTAAACTTAACATGTGAATAGGACCTACTAGGTGAACTACTTAGGTAAAATAATGTATTCACAACAACAGTTAGAAGTAGGAGTAGATTAGGAGTATTTTAGGATAGCATAATGTCCATGATTTAATGTTATTAACTAAGGAACTGATCTTAAGAAAATGTAATGGATAAATCATCATAGCACCATGTCATGCATGTTTACACCTTGTCATTGTGTATTTAATGCTAAAAAAAATAGTTCAAAGGGATTACAATGTAATTGTCATTTGTAGGTGCATATGTAAGGTGTTTTATCATCTATATAATAGGTTTTATGTAGCTATTTTTTCTTGAAATAGTGATAGATATAGGATTCAAGTGTAAAATTAATTATAGTTATTTATTTTTTAGTGGAAGATTACATCTTAATTGGTTCAAAACCCTATTAAGGACACCTTTGGGAATACCTACCCTAGTCTAAGCTAATTCCAAAGTGTAGGAGGGACTACTTACTCTCACTCATTGGCCTTTAACCCTCAGTTTATTTATGAACCTTTTTTTTACCTTGTTGATGATAAAACCTTGGATCTAAAGGTAAGAATATCTAGGATTGTGGAGCTACAATTTTGGGAACTAACACTAGCTTTCTTCCTAGCTCCCCTATTCACTTGACTAAGGATACTAGCTCCCCTATTCCTTTTTCTATGAACATGGCTAGGAACCCTAAGGATGGTGAGCCAATGTAAAATGAGAGGAATAATCCCCCTAGACAATATTGATAATGTGCATATTTTTAACTATCTCAAATTTTCCAACTTGAAAGGCCACATTGACACTCTAGACGAAAAATTCAATTTTCACAACATCTTTAAGTGGTTTCTTTGGTAGCACATAAAAACAAAAATGAGTGTGTGAGAGAGTAAGAGGGATTTTTTTAAGGATGACAAGGAAGAGAATAGAGTGCACTTTGATGTAGATATATAGGATGAGCCACTTTTAAGAGATGGGAATATTTAGAATAAAATATCCTTATTATGTACAAGAATCAAGAAGAGTTAAAGGAAAAATTGGATCAAGTTTTAAATTTTAGCAATAATACAATTAAGAACTTAGCTACCAACCTATTTATACTCCAAAATCAAATCTAATTTAGAGAAAAAAATACTAAGATGAAGGGTCCTACTAGAAAGCAAGGGTGAAGTCTATAGCATAGAATGTTGAAACCATTGATATTGAGGAGGACCCATAGAGATCTCTTTTGTTGATCAAGTTAGTTTGTTAGCTAAAGAATGGTAGGCTATATCTAACCTAAAAAAACTTGCTAATATCAAATAGTTGGTGCTCTTTTGTTACTTTTCTATTGTAGTGTTGTATAAATGTTGTTATTTAGGTTGCTTCATGTTTCTGCTAATTTTGGTAGTTTGGGTTGTTCCATATCTTGTGGAACTAGTTCATGTTTCTTGATGGCTATTGTTATGTAAAAGGGTCCAATTTCTTTCAAAAACCTACTTTTACCTTTATCTCATGAGACCACTTTTCTTGAAGAATTTTTTAAATAGTTCACCTTCCCTATGTGTGTTGTTTCCTTTCTTGAAGGAATTGTGTCAAATTTTTTGTGTTCCTCATGCATGCTTGTAATTTTGTATATGTGTTAGTTTGGGTGGAATATCATTCTATACTTTTACATTCTTACTTATGTTTAATATGCTTTCTAAGACACCGATATGTGGACATGTAAACAACTATGTATATATATTTTAACTTAGTTGTGATTGGAAGCATATACCTCACATTTGATGGCTAGGAGGGATACTAGGGACAATTTATATTTATCACTATCATTATGACCTTATACAATGTAGAATTATTATAATTGTTGAACATTGGTGTATAGATGTAATGATAAGTCTCATAAACATTATGTAAAGGGTTGACGATAAGAACCTTCCTTACAAGTTGCCCCAACAAACTAAAATAAAGTTAATATAATATCATTTAGACATGATCTTTTACAATAATGATGGGTAGAAAATAATAATTATATAATTAAATTATTTTTTATTTTATTTTTTATGAACTTTGGGTTATGAGTAAACTTATTGAATGTATTATGATGGTTACTATTGTAACTCATCAAATGATAAACATTAATCAGTTTGTACTATTGGGAGGCGTTATAATTATGGTTGGAGGTGTTATGAAACTTTAAGGCTGAATTCTTATTTTATCATGACAATTGTTGTTGCTACCATACCTTATAGAATGGTATTAATGAATTGCTTGTGGGTAGGGTAAAGTTGCATAATAGCATGTATTAACATATATCATACTTGGATTACACATAGAAAAAGGGGGTGTAAAATATTGTTATAAAATATCATGCTATAAGGAGATTGCCACCTTCCATAATACAAAACTATGTCTACCATAAATCCAAAATAGTGAAATCAATTTGCTATCATACACATTATACCAATTGACTCGTTACATTTTTATATGATGATTTAGTGGATATATTGTTTCCAACTATCTTGAGTATGATTGCGATAGAGTGATCATGCTTAAAGCAAGTTTCAAATTACTATTGCTAGTCCTTTGATGCAATATGGTATTTGTGTAGTATTTTCAATGCATGTGAAGGGGGTCATAATATAGTATGATTATGATATCCTTGAATCATATTATAGTAGGACATTTCTTGGAGCCATATATGGGATTTTGCATAATTGTTGATTGGTGGTGATATTTTAACTAAATTACTACCCTCTACCCTAATATGACTAGATTTTCTTTGTATTCACTATGTTTTTATGCACAATTTCAATGTATGGGTTTAATTTAGGAAATTTTCCTTATAAGACACTTTTGTCTAAGGTAGGCCATTTATGATAGGTGATATTTTAATGCTCAACTAAATATAAAGATAGTTGATATTTATGACCATTGTAGGTAGAGGTTTTTCTAGAATATTGTCTTAGTAATGTGACATCTTAACATGTTGAATTGATTCATTTGAGTAAAATCATATATAGTTGTGTTTTATCTCATTTGTATGATCTTCTTGGGTTAAGCTAGTCCCTAACTTCTTTAGAAAAGCTAGTTACCAAGGTTAGGAATCCTAGAGGCTATGGCTTATTGATATATGTGACCAAAATGGTTGAGTTTGGTATTTGCATAGGTTATCTTAACTTGGGAAAGTATAGGTTCCCATCCTCATAGTTGAAAACCTAGGAGACATGTGACTTCAATCTCATTTAGAAGCAAGTATGTAGGCAAGCCTTGGGTGAAGGATATTCCTGGATCCAAATTAGTAGGGGGTTTTAGGAAATAACTACAAGGCGGGGTTGTTCCTCACCTTGATCAACCTTTCATCTTTTAGCATGCTTCATCTTGAGGTTATAATTTTGCACCAAATAGCTATGAAGTCACCATTTCAATTTATATGTCCCCACTATATAGGTACGATCCAATAAAGAATAATCTATAATCAAGCTTATCTTCTTTGTGGTTTGATGTGTTTATACATCCAAATCTACTCCAATGTTGGATAAAATTTTAGGTTCACCATCTTAATGGTTTGTCTCTAAATGTACGAGAATTCCTTTAGACTTGTTTGAACTAGAATAATAAGTATTGTGTTGAACACTATGGTATAGTGTCTTGGCTCATTGATAAGTATGGGAATATGTTGGTTTGCTTCAAGAAACTAGTGAGGTCTATTATTCCAAGAAATAAGGGCATGACAATCTTGGCCATGACATAGCTATTTCTAAAATAAGAAAACTTGGTAACTTTGTATTTGATGATGATGCTAAATTAAGCTCTTAAGATTTAATGTTGTAAACAACTCTTAATTTTTATGGATGATTAGCCTACTCTAAATATGTGTTTGAACCTATATTAAGTTTAGAATGGAGTTCCTTATGACTGGCTTCACCAACTATACAAATTAATGGTAAGTATTAATAAACATGGTATAGCATTTTGTCTTTTATAATTATTTGGTGGATAATTATATGCTAAGTTTTATAATTGGTAATATACAAAAATGTTATTTCCTCAAATGTAGAATATTGTCTAATATTATAACAATCGTTTTGATGTCTATCTACTAGACATTGTGTTTCTAAGTAATAATTGAATGAAGTGAATGACCTTTCAGATTACTCTGAGTTTTACATGTTTATGTATTTGTGACTAGATAGAAGCCAACTCATGTGGGTTTAATGTGTTACAATTGCATTGACCCCAATACCTTAGGACCATGTGTAGGGGTTAACGGATCCCTCTATGTGGTATTGTAACTAGATTAACCAATCTTAGGTATAAACCCTTAGGACAATATGTTTTAGATTAGTGTTCTTGTATCTTCTAAATGCCAAAATATTGAACTAAGATCTATATAGGAGTTGACTTATTGGCATCACAACTAAGGTTGAGAAAGGAACTTTATGAGGGCATAGGTAGAGGATAAATTTTCTCCTAGCATAGCTTGTCCCACTCATCCTAAGGTTATCACAAAAATTGTAAAACCTATTACTTTCTTATAAATAAGTTTATGGCTAATCCAACATGGCAGTAGTTAGGTATAATGCTTTGCCAAAAGAAGTATTTAGTCATATCATAGGTTTAGCCAATGCTAACCAATAGCATGTAGATGGTAGATGTCTATGGCTAGCCGATTTCATAGGGTTTGGATAGGCTTTTTCCAGTGGCATGCAAGTGATGGATGCTAGGATCTACTCATCTTAGGAGTTTAGTATTGGGACTGGTGTATTAGAAGGAATGCATATGCTTCCAATGTTGTGTCTACATTACCTATGGTTATCAAGGTTTCTATTATTTGAGATCAATCTAGGGGATTGATAGTATAGACTAGTAAACCATAATACATCTTGATTATGTTTATTTAGTTATAAGATGATTCAGAGGCTTAATGGGCTATGGAAATCTTATTAATGGTCGTATGTGATGTATGTTGTGACACTTGTGCTCTTGTCAATGATGACAACAAGTAGTACGGGATGCTTGTTTCATCATCACGAATGACTTTAATCTTGAAAAAATGATAGGACCATTGGTGTAGTATGGGATGCACCAACATTCCCTTTTTGGTTAGGATGCACTTAAGGTCTTATATGTTAATAAATCAGGTAAAGGGTAAGATGCTTGTAGTAAGGTTACAACTACTTCCTTTTCATTATTTGCTTACTATATAAATGTGATGTATGTATGAATTAATCACATTGTGTACATGTTTTTATAAGCTTTAATCACTTTGTGTAAGTACAATATATGTATTAGTTGGTCACTATGTGGATTGGTGTGTGCTCTACATTGATGTTTGCTTTGAACTAACATTAGATTGGAATGATTTTGTAATCATACCCTTGTGAATGGATTGAATTCAAAGCATAAGATCAATTAATGGTTGTGATTTAAAATTGAGATCAAAGATCTCATATCAAAGGAGAGGATGAATTCTATCTATTATTGTCTTACGAACTACGTAGTCTCTTATTCCCAAAAAGAGATATCTAGGCAAGGACATTATGAATGAACCCTCAAAGCATAGGGTTGAGTCTAGGGATGACCATGATTTTTTAATGCTCTACTTTATCTCAATGTTCGTGAGTATAAAAATAGATAGATATCTTATGAACAAAGAGAAGTATATATATATAATCTCATTTTGCATGCCTCTTCTACCTTTAAAGTGGCTCTGGAAGCATGAAGAGATATTGCATTGTAAAAATCTCACTTTGTATGCTTCAACTCATTTAGAGTACCTCGACTTCTCACAACCTTTGCTTTTTCGATGGATGAGAAGATTAGAACCGAATTGCACATTAATAAAGCATCTCAAACCTTTGAGAATTTATCAACTACTAACATGAGAGTTTACTTCATTCTATATTGTCGACTGCAACTAAGATAAGGAGACCAAGAGCAAAAATACTAGAAGCTACTCCATTCACTTAACAACTTGATGAAGAATGGTTGTAGACCTTGCTATCATCTTTGTTCTTTAGGATTGTGAACTCTACCAAAGATTTCACTTAAAATGACTTCAACAAGAGACCACACAATGCAATGCTTAGGCTTCTTTCAACATTTCGACGATCCTTCTCTTTGGTATCTATGGAAACTCCTAATATAGCTTTCTCCTTAACGGATTAAGTGGGATCCAAGATGGAAAAGCAATATATAAATTTGACTGTGGGGGAGAGTTAAGATGAAAAAACAAATTTAAACTTGACCATGGGTGAGAGTTGAGATGCTTGGAAGGGACCATGGTTGGCACTTTATCATGATAGAAAATGACAATATCGAAATATTAAAATTAGTGGTTGTTGTTGTAGGCCCCATCACTACCACCTTAACATACACATACATTTTTTATGTGGAGAAATGACATGGTATGTCATGTTAGAATTATAATATGATGTCTTAGACATACTATTTTTGCATGGAGAATAATGTACCTTCAAGAAAATGATATTGCACAATTAAAGACAAACTAATAATTGTAATGAATATATATTTTAAATATAAATTACTATAATTATACAAGTCAACTTGTACTTCATAATAATATACAAAACCAATGAAATGAAAGACTGTACAACAATTCAATAATACTATTTATAAACTAAAATCCACTTTATTCTTAATATATTTAAAATAAATTAAAATTATACTATATTTTCCACTTCAATCAACCGCACCAAACAAACATAATAATTTAAATATGACTTCCTTTTCCTATTAAAAGGCATTTAACTTTACCAAACAAAGACTCTACACATTAAACATAACTTTACCAAACAAAGACTTCACATATTAAACATCAACTACCTTATGTTTTCCTTTTCCATGTTAGTCATTGAAAAGCACTTATGAACTGGTCAAGATAATTTACTGACTAAAATTATCGGTTGTCAAATGCATAATTGACAAGTTTTGGTAAGTTTGCAGGTTTTTTTAACCACTTTTCTGTCCAACTTTTGACTATGCATATAATTTGAAGTTGTTAATGCTGGTGATTATTGTTTAGTAATTCCAAGATCATAGTAATTTCTTTTGAATTAAACTGCGTTAGATTTTTTTAACATCAACGTTTTGGATCACACTCCATGATCCATCTTCAAGATGAAAAAGCTGGATGGTAACTCCAAAATGTTATCATAGATTTCAAATATAACCTCTCAGTTTCTCTTCCAGCAGATAGGAACCAATAAAATTGCTTTTAGAGAGACACTAATTAAGTTGTACCATGGATTGCTGTGTGAGGGTATTTTGTTGCATCAGTGCTGAGTTTCTTTTTACAGTGTGTCTGCAAAAGTAGAATCACTCCAGGACCAAACTGCTGACCTTATTTTAATCATAATTAACCAGTCAGTTAGTGCAAACCAACATGGCAGAAAGTCCTCAATGCAGATTATGTCCCCACATCGTTATCATAAAGAGAATCTTAGGCTAAAGTGGATAGACCCACCTCATCCAAGAAGCTAATTTCAGTGTCTTTTCTTTGTTCTTTATTTCAATAAATGTGAAAAGGCAAAAGATATCAATGCAAGAACTCTTTACTGAACCTTTTGCAGTGCCTTGAATATCCAACCATAAGAAAAGGCTGGCAACATTGATCTTTAACATTGACTAGTCGAGACCTTTATAAAGAGCACTGCCTGATTCAACTGTGCAAATATCAGCAACATTGCCCAAGATTAGTGAGAAGAACAAGAACAAAGGACTTGGTACATGATAAAGTTTTCCTTTGCCTAAAAAGTATACATTGTAATCTAGAAAGATTCTTATACTGGAACACAAAAGTTAAAGTATAGTGCTAACCAGACAGAGACTGCAATTTCTTGTTTCACAATGCTCTGTTCTGCATTTTTGGTCATGGTAGGTTGGTGGGCCAAGCTTGTTCTCTGTAGTTTTTATTTTACTTTGAGATCCATCTTGATGCCAGGTAAAGATTTTCTTATGCAACTTTCTGTACTTTCAATTTTTTATATAATTTCCCTAACTTTTGCAGAAATTACTGCATATTTATAGGGACCAGGTTTTTCCAACTCTAGTTAAAAATGCATTTAAAGTCAATCACAGTTACAAGACATCCCATTGCAAGGATCGGACACTTAGATCACCAGAAGTTCTTAATGTGCTCTCAAATTATCATAATAAAAAAGAAACGGCACACAGGGGAATTTGATATAAGTGTGATACAAGCAGTCTGGTCATAATTTACTAGAAAATAGCTGTCCCCCATATCCCTGGTCTCACAATAATTGCTCCCTTTTGCTTATATTTCGAGGTTGAGTTTAAGGGCTTGAGCAATCCAAGAGTTTTTAAATACATATATGCATAGAGGCATTTATTTTACTAAATACTGATAAACATAATTTTTTTAAACCCATCATCATCAAGTTCATTTGGATAAGAAGAATATTAGCCAAATTAGTACAGACTGAAGTAGTGGACAACTTATCCCAGATTTTCTTCTCAGATTAAGTCTGAGATCTTTAATAGAAAGTTGTAACTTAAAAACTCAAACATGGGTAGGCTTAAGATCTTCATGCTGAACAAAATTCTGTGAATTGAGTTTGTCATGATGGTGTTTTTCATCAGATCTGTATGTTTGATTTTGGAATCTGAAACGAGGTTCTATATTTGGATTGTCACAGCAATCAAATTGCACAAACAAAAATAAACAGTTGCTTAACCCATGCCACCAAGAACAATAATTTAGCTGCTTCGACATAACTATTTGTTATACAGTCCTCTGCAAACTTCACGAAAAACTTGATCTCACTCTATGGGTTAGTCATTATATACACATTTTAAATTATTTTCCAATCAATTCCCCAGAGCCAACATGAGTGTCTTAAATTCAAGATGGATTTCGCAGGTTGAAAATCAACAAGAAAATACAAATGTAACTGATCTTATAGCAAAACTTGCATTTGCATCTTCAGATATTTATTTACATGTTACTACAACTGTCTCCATTGAAGAACTTGTAAGATGGTCTTCTGTAAAATTAACGAAAAACCAGCATTCAAGTTTCAGATCATCGGTAGATGCTCATATAGTCCTTGTTTAACATCACAACAATTATGTGGCATCAATGTGGGTCTCTCTTCCATTCAAGATGGACTCCACAGGTTGACTTTGTGCAGCATGAAAATTCAGATACAAATGATATTATTTAAAACTGTCCTTAGAATCTGCCGATATTTTATTGCATTTTAATAAGCTGTTTCCATTAAAATATTATACTAAATTCCTCTGTAAACTTTTGGAAAACCTTGCATTCAAGAGTCACTCCACGGATTGGTCCACATATAGTCTCTGTGTCATGGCCCCAAAACTCTTGTCATTGATATGTATGTGCCTACAAACCAGATGAGTTCCCCTTGTTCAACTTGAGAGAACATTTAAAATATAGACAGAAATTATCTTACAATGCAACTCGCATCGGTATCATCTGGTACTACGTTGATACGATCCCCATCTTGTATGTCTCTGTGGTACATAAATCTGGCATTTCTGATAGACTAAGTGGCATGTGTATTTCTGCCTGCTGCAGGTTGATCACATAATAAAGAGGAAACTGAAAACTGATATATACTTTACAACGCCTTGACATTACGAAATTTATAGAAAAATTTCAAAGTAGTCAGATCCGAAATATCGGTAGACTTGATCTCTGCAAAGTTGAACCCGGAAGACACCTACAAATTGTAAAGTAGGTGATGCCTCCAACATGGATAAGTTTGGTCAATCAGCCTTTGGTCCTCATAATAGTAATTGTTCCTTTCCCCTCTGTGTGAATTTTAGTCAGAGCAACCACAGCCTTCCCAGAAAGTCCTGATCCAGTGGTAGCAGCAGATGGAGGTTTAGCATGATCACCAACAGGATGTTGAATTGGCCTAGTCGGTGGCATTAGAATCCGCTGGTTAATATCATTAAGAGTCACGTCCCCTTCTACTCCACTGGGTTTCACTACTGCAAATGGGTATGCCACAGGGGTTGCCAATTTAGGCTTGCCCTGCGAAACAACTATCCTCCAAAAGCAAGTATATTAGATTGGCGATTCTTATCACAGAAGGAAAGGAAATTGAGCAAGACCGTTATAACATTGAGGATACCTTTCGGGAAAAGGTTTACTTACCAGACAGGGGAGGTGTGCCAGAAGATGTTGATTGTAAATTATGCAATGAAACTTCCTTTTCTGCATTAAGTTATAAATCATATCAATCAAATATGTCAGGCATGTGTATGCAGTTATGCAAAGCGTTTATAGAACCATCGTACCTGGATTTGAACACGCAGGTACCGGGACACACCTACAGTGTTCAAATAGGGTTTAAACAAGTTATACAAGTATCAATCGTTGGGGCTGAAGAAGAAGAAAGCAAAGCCAAAAATAAACATTCAATTGCATTTTGTTCAGATTAAGTTTAAGATAGATTGGCCCCAAAACATTCAAGGACGAAACTCAATTTAAATACTTACAACTGTTCATGGGAACCTATATCCGGACCTTCTCGTTCATGGATATATCCAAGCATCCAGTTTTCTGAGGCTTCATTTGCATAATAAAAGTTTTCTTCTGCTCATAAAACTTGATCCGTTATTGCCCTGAATAAGTATAAAGCAGCATTAGCACATAGCTTGTTTTGAATACATACCAGAGAACCATAGAGCAACACTTCCTGAATCCGGGGCCTGCATTTCCTCATATCCACTTAACAGATTACTGCCACAACCATTCTGTTAACAAAAAAAGATTCCCTCAGTTAGGATAATATTTGATAATGAGATTTGTAATCTGTAGATATCCCGAGTGTATGTGCCTCACCAGTGCTGTGGCTTCTTCAAGTTGCTGAATTGGGTCGGAAGCAGAAATGTCGGTACCAGACTGATCTCCAGAAAAGAGAAGCATCCGTCTTCTTTTACATCGGGGACTGTCCTTTTCACTGGGATTGTCTGTAATCTCAATATTAACTGCTGCAAACCCAAACTACATTATTTGCTTATTCTTGAAATAGAATGAAATCAACCTCAGAATAAGGAGAAAGATCTAATTAACCTTGTTTGTTGCCGATAGAGGATGTGGGCATTGTGAGCTCTGTTACTTCAGATGAAGGAGGTGTCGATGTAAACAAAGTCTGGGCATCTGCCTCACTCTGAGCCCATTCATCCCACAGAGACTGAGATATAACTGCTCATTGCCCACAAAGATCAGATTGTATATTAAACAAAAGAACAGAGGAATGAAGCCCAAAAGACCAGGAACACCAAATTTATCACTGACCTAATGGAGAATCCGCATCCAATGTGAAGGACTCCTCATTCCAATCCCAAGAATCGTTGTTTGCATCCATAGCAAAAACTCAACAACAGCAATACCCTTCTTGGCTGCCTTCCTAAAGCAATCTCATTTCATTCTGTGGATAAAATGGAGATAATATTGTCCAATTTAAACACTCCCGTGACATGCATGAGGTTAGCAATCATACTCCTATTCGACAGACAGCTATATTTGAATTTAACTTTAATTCACAGCCACAAGGCAACATTATTCAAATGCCAGAATTACGGACTGGGTGAATTACAGCTACCATGCAACAACAGAACAACACTTAATTTGAACCCATTAGGAAAAATCCGTGGAGTGGGTAAATCTCAAAATCAAAATCAAAACACCAACGGATCAATACAATCCAACACTGTAGAAGCAAGACAGTAAAATACCATCATAATCATAACCGATGCAATGCAAAGAAGGTAAGAAAGTCAAATACAAGTAAAGGACAACCAGCTTAGCAGGAAGGACAGGATAAGTAACACCCTCTGTAAAAAAACAAAAAAAGAGAGATTGCTAGGGGTATTTCAATGTTCCGCTTGGAAATTTTACCATCACCCACAAATATATATACAGCAGATAAGACATTGGAGGCAAAAGGGTACCTTCCTTACATGTACTGTACTGCTGCAGCTACCACTTCTCTACCTTCTAACCTAGGCAACCAATATAAAACCGATAAAATGTTGAACCTTGACTGACTGCATTTGTCTTATAGTAGGTATATGCTGTTGTGTAATGTATTTACTGTACTGACCCCACAAAGTCACTGATCAATTTATTACTGTGTAAACCCACTGACTGGCTCATCTCTGCCCCGTGATTAAAAATAAATAACTCCCCTCATACAATCATTTACTCATTAATGACGAAGTGCCCAGAAGTGGGGGGGACTGGACGAGTTACTGCGCTAGTTATATAATAAATAAGAAAACTTATTTCCTTCTCCCGTGCGAAACACAGTTCGCTACGCTCGCCACACGTATCATGGACGGTTCTATGTTGAACATGTTTTACAAACATGACAAAGTCGTCGCACCCACATTAGTTTGTACAGCATGTCGATGGATATTCACACTTTTTAAATGCTTACTGTGCTCCAGCGTTAAATTCTTCCCATGTTTTGTGGGAGAAAATGCGTGACAACTGAAGAGGGGGGAGCGAAATTGGCAAGGGGCATTAAAGAGGAGGAATCTTCAAATACGTGGGGACCCCCCGGGGGGGATCAATTTTGATTGGAAAAAGATCAGATCAGGTAGAGTAGGAAGAAAGAACGTGGGTAAAGTTAACCACGTAAAAAGGGGTATGTTTGTTTTTTTTTGGATTATTGTGTGTGATCTGGAATTACTTAGATGGTCAGATGGCGAAGGATGCATAAAAATACAAGTGATTTGGATTTAGATGGTGAACAATAAAAAAAATTATATGTGAATCTAGAAGCAATCTTAATACTAGTATAGGTGTCTTAAATATATCTATTTAAAAATACCGAGAGATATACATTTGGAACTATTTTATCTACTTAAAGATTATTTTATTTTACTTTGAAACTATTTTATTTTACTATATGCATGGTTATTTGCTATTTAATTTGGAAATATTATGTTTATTATTAAATATTACTATTTTCATGCATAAATGAGCGCCAAATCTAAGGTAAGTGGTAAGGGTTTATGTTAACACGCTCATACCATTACATTCTACCCCTTGTTGCCATCGTAGAATGCCTCTCAACATTAATTGATACTAGATGGATTGTGGAAAATTCATATCAATTGTTTGGTTTTTTAATAAGTGTTTAATTTTACTTTTTATCATTTAAGTAGATTAATATGACGAGTAAGTATACATTTAAATTATAAGTAGTCTTTTTAGTTATGATGTTATGAGTAATTGAACCAATCCATCAAAATCACCCAAAAGTCAAATCTAACCTAATCAAGAAACAAATCATCATCCTCAACAATTAATCTACAACTCACCCTCAACCCCACCTCGCCCCCTTGCCTTACTTTTATTTACTAAAATACATATTAATTGGGATTAGTGTGGAGTATAAGACCCTTAAACTCAAATGCTACGACATACTCTATAGTCATAGATGAAAGGTTTGACCTCAACCAAATGTGGCTCATAGGTCACATTGTGCACAATTGCTAGATTATTGATCGTGTCCTTAGAGGCTTGAATCTTGTATAGGATGGCAATATTCACACTATGTGTAATAAATACATGTGCTAACTAATAAGTCATTGTGTATCCATAGGATTATTCTCATACATATAGAAGGACCTTTTGACAAACTCATTGCTCCCAATACAATGATCACACCAACAATGGTCCAATGCACATATTTTTCAATTGTAGTCTCCATATAACCTTTGGAGGTATGCATCACATCTAAAGCTTCACTTGGGTCACCCATATTGTATAGATAACCTTGCAATGGTCATAGATTTACCTTCATCAACCATTAGTAATGCAAAAGTCAAACAACTAAATAGGTCAATCATGTGCAAAAGACTACATAATCACTAAAATAGCTCTTATAGATATGTCACATCTAGTAAGTCATTTAGATTATGCATTCTAGCCATGAGGATAGTCTTACAATGACTGTAACATGTTCTCTATCATCAATTGTGTGTTGTATCTCATAACATCCATGTCAATCTTCACACTGACATATAGATTCATCATCCTTGTGATGCAACTCTTGAAGTAGGACATATTAGTGTTCATATTGAAAGATTCACATTTTACCAAACTAGAATGCATTAAGTTCATCAACTTCACTATGATATGTTTGATCTCTCAATACATAATAGTAGACTCATATCCTACCAAAAAATAACTTTCCAAGTAGCATCTATTTAATTTTACATGACACATTTCAAATTTCTACTACAAAGTCACTTCAACATTACTATCGTTCTTTTGGATTGTTTATACTTTATAACTATGTTATCTACAATATGCTCTCACCTTTGATAAGTCAATACAAGTTCATCTACACCCTCAACTTTCAACATTAGAGTATAAGGAAATCTAAACCTTTGACATCTAAAATAATATATAGCCAAGACCTTGATTCAAACAACAATCACACTAGTATGCTTCAAACCTTCACTAGTTCCAAGTAGAAGTACATTTGCTTTGGACCTTTAATATTCTTCAGTGGAATTTTTGACTCTCTTGTCCATCACATAGTCAAGTCATCAATAGATACACACATTATCATCAAGCTACCATTGCAAGCATCTTGAGTTGAATAAGCACACTTAACCTTATTCCATTCCAACATTGACATGCCTAGGTATGCTCCAATATAATGGAAACCATGAAAATTTAAGAAAGGGTGAGGTGAATGATTTGAGAATAACTATGCACAACTTCTTTAGGCCATTAAGATTCTTCATCATCATGCATGATAACATAATGGAGACCATTAATCTTCAAGAAAGAGTAAATGATCCAAGTGCAATCTCATGTACATTGGGTCAATAACACCATCTTATGTTATGGAATAACGTGGACTAGATTACTCATACCCATTTACACTATATCATGCACAAAATTCCAAGTGAAACCTCAATATCCCTATTACATTAGATTTGGGGATCTAACTAAGGTGATCCAAAACATATCGAAGACATCATCTTAATCCTAACTAGAAATTTTAGAGCAAATAAAGGTTTTACAAAGTTGCAAAGAATATAGTCGAAGTTGTGAGGAACATTGCCATCATTTATAGTTATAGAGGGTACCATCATGGTTGTACTAGACAATAATGTATGAGACAAATACTAACAAGATTGTATAAGAAACTTTAACATATAGACATATATGCATTAAAATAATTATTTTGAATGTTTAAGAATCTTCTAGATTCAACTACCTCACTAGAGCCTCGACGATGTTTATGTATGTAGGTGAGCTTGATTTTCAATGGGCATGTTGATAGATAGCATTAAAATCTTTAGAAGTGCACTATACATGTAATTTATTTTCTTGGGAAATTATGTGAGTAGTATTTTGGTAAGTATTGTAATGGATATCACAAGGAAGAAGAATTCTAGTTGGATCCCAATAAATCTTAACAAGAATCATCACATTAATCATTTCAATTTATTGTTGGTAGTCCCAACAACAACAAATTTAATTGCATATGTGGTGTGCAAGGTGGCTTATGTGTATGAATTTGTTTAAAGAGGTAGATGAAGACGAGGAACTATATATTTAAAATATGAAAAAACTATAATGGTAGGAATTGGTTGCCAATTAGGATGTTTAATTCTCATCTCAACATAATCAAATGCCCTGCTTTTCTACATGCAATTACAAAGTGTAGCAATTATGGTGTATATCATCATGTACTATAGAATTTTCTCATTGTAATAAGAACATGGATGTTATCTTCAAATTGTATTATTATTAGTCATATATAAACAAATTGTCAATAGTTGTGTTGTAGTGATGTTATTTATCAATATTGGTAAACTATAATACCTTGAATTTCATTTCTTTCTTATAGAATCATCAAAAATATTTTAAATTATCATGCCCATGAAATTCTTAAAAACTAGTAACAACATTTAAAAGTGCTATTGGATGGTCAAATATGAACATAGATTTATTGTTTTATTGGCCAAGCACTACAATCAATGGCTAAAAAATATAAATATACAATGTTTGGTTGTTAGGGCTTGTATAAGAAAAATTTGGATAAAATAAAAAAATGATAAAACAATAACATGCATTACCTAATCCAAATCTTCAATACCTCAAATAGACACAATGATGAATGAATTATTCGATTGATTTGATATGTTGGGTGCTCAATTCAACAACATAATATTGAGATGGAGATGATAGATGAATGATGATAGATAGAAATGGATGAATGATTCAAGAATGATTTTGACAACATAAGGATACTTGAAGAATCAACCCCCAAATGGCTTATGAGAGAGTTGACTTATAAGCAATGTTTGATTTGGATTGATGGTTGAGATTGGATGTCAATAAGATGTCTTAATCAATGGCCAAAATTGAAAGTTGTAGTATGAAATAGGGTTAGGGAAAAATTAAGGAAAATGATAAGGATGAAGGGTTGAGATTGAATTATGAGATAATTCAATCAAGGGCCAAGATTAAATGAGATGTCAAGAGATAAGATTTGATGTGGAAGATAAGACTGGCACAGACAAAGAGGTGAGAAGAGAAATTAAATAATAAAAATTATTTAATCTAGGTGGCCAATGATTAATTATAGTGGAAAGTGGATAAAAATAAAATAAATAATAATTTATTTAATTTTAGGAAGAAAGGGACTTAATTAGTGATGTAATTAAATAGATAAAATTTATTTAATTAATCAAGGAAGAATAAAGATAGAAATGAAATAATGAAATAATTAAAATTATTTAATTAATGAAGACTTATGACTTTTGAAAATAATTAAAAAATTAAAGTTATTTAATTATCAAAGATGAAAGGGGAAATGATGGAGAATCTAAGAGTCACAGGCCTAGGACAATTTTTAGTGTCTACAGGGCTATAAATATACTTGTCTATCAACCATTTAATAACATCTTTAGGTGTTGTTATTAGTATATTACAATATCATAATATAGCAAATCTACATAAAATAATCTAGTCTAATCCAATAAATACAACAATCAACAAACAATTAATCTAGATATTATAATTGACACTAATCATAGAGAATTGCATATAAATAAATGCATTGGTACTTGGCTTTGATTTTGATATAAGAGTTTATATCCAAGTGGCATGAATCCAATCACCAAAGCTCCAAATTTTTATCTTATGTCATAGGCCCAACTTTTTTTGTTATGTTGTTAGAAATCAAATTAGTGAATGGAAGGTGATCTTTGCGAGTGTGCACTTGATATAATGTGTAGAAGTGATCTTATAACTAATGACAATGATATGACAATTCATAAATTATTGAATCTTACTTGCCTTGATTTTTGGATGTTTGAATGCTTGCAAGAACTAGTGGTGTTTATAAATGCCCTCGAGGAGTTCATTGAATTTTGAGGGTTATGTTATCCTCAGTCGAAGTCAGCTTTTTAGCTCTAAGTGAAAGGCTTGAAGACAATAAACAAGCATATAAGTGACCAAGGATGATGTCATAGGTAGACAAATGTATAATAGATTATCCTTTAAATTCATCGTTCTTGATATCCATCTCTTATTGTTAGGTAATTTCATATGCATGAATGAATATCTTTAAATACAACAACCAAACTCATAAATCAACAAAATGTACACTAGGTTGACTCACAATGGCTAATAAGAATTTTCAATTTGAATTTAAAAAAATCAAGATTCAAAATTGATTTAAATTAGGTTTGTACCTAAATATTTAATCTAAGATGATTAAAAATAGATCTAAGAATATGAAATGCCAAATACAAATCTAAAGATTAATAATACAAAGTTAAAAATCAATAATACAAATATAAAAATTGTTAATGAAAAGATTAAAATATATAAATTATAAGACAAATTTACATTAAAATATACTACCTATAAATTACAAAACACTTCAATAAAAGCAAATACAAAACATTAAAAAAGTATAAGCATGCAATTTTCACCATTACAATATTACAATATAATAATATAGCAAATCCCATCAAATGTAATTATTCCTCGGGAAGAAGTATCAAATTTTCAAAAGAAATGTGAAAAGTAATTAATAATTAAAAAAGGTGTTCTAAAGTCCAAAGCACTTTGCCTACGTTCCTTATCTAGATTTTAGGCGCCAATTTAAATACTTATTGCAAAAAGAACGGTCAGTAATTGCGACGTGATGTTTGTTTTCTAACTAATTTTTTTTTTTTTTCCGATATCGATGTTAAGTTGTCGCCTTTGTCATTTAGCTGGTTGATTTTTTCTTTGTCTCTTTCCCAAAATAATATCCTTTTCTTAAATTGATAGATTTTGAGCTTTGAATGAGATGGTTTGGTGAATTAATAAATGGTAATTGAAAGTATATAAATGGTTTCTTTTAATTAAAATTACTCCTATTGAATAAGACAAATAATTTAATTGAGTTGGAAAAAATTAGACCACATATTTTAAATTATAGAAATAATAAATACAAATATATTTAGTTGATTTAGGTAGCATGGATATTTGTTTTCTATTTCAATTACAATTTTAAAATTGTAGTTTGGAATTAGATTCTCTTATATGTGTTGGAAGTAGAATGATAAATTTTGAATTAGTTTGTTTTTAATTTTTGGTAGATTGGTATCGTGTGTTGTGATGTAAGTTTCAAATTATATGCAAATTTGACCTTTTGTGTAGATTCAATTTGTAACATATAGATTTGAATTAGTTCAATGTTTAATTATATGATCTGATTCGCCCATGTCTCTAATATCTACTATTGTGTAGGGAATAGTAATATTTGAAAGGAAATAAGATAGTGGAAATGCTTCCTACAATAATCAATAAGGAGAGAAATACATGAAAAATATGATCTAACAACTTGAAAATAAATTTACATGAAAAACCTTTAGCACATTACACAATGTTTATATTGGGAAAACCCTTTTGAGAAAATATTCAACCTCCAATTCTTGAACTGATGTATTCAATAATGAGAATAACTGCAATACAATAGTAGGTTCAATCTTTCGAAGGAGAAAGACCACAAGTTTGAAGAAATTTTGACAATGTAACCCCTACAAAAATCACATCATCTTTAATACTCATGCATGTAAGGACACAATCTAGCTTCATCATGGGTAAAGTGACCACAACTTGTTGCTTGCTCATCTAACTAATTGCACCATCAAATGTGTTGAAAACATAACTAGTAGTAGACCTTCTACTACCCACATCACCTAGTACCCAATCTAAGTCAGTGAAACCTTGAATCTCCACTAACTATTGTAATTCCTCACTAGCATTGCTATAAGTGCCACCATCCTTGTTATGGTACATGTTACTTGTAGTACCATAAGCCATTGGTTGTAAGTGACTAGCACTTGGCTACAAGTGACTTGTGTTGGATGTTGTGGTTGTGTTGTTGATATGTGGTTGTCATTGATGCCGACACTATTAGCATAAATTCACTTGAAGTTGTATATGTCGAGGATATTGAGAAAATTGCAAGAAATGAGTTGCAAGTTGTTAGTGGTGAAATGAAGTTTAGTGTAGCCGACATACTGGTGGTTATTTTGTACATTGTTGATCAGAGGTTGTGGACTAAAGGGTTTGTTGCCAACAATTGGTATCAAAGCAGGTTCCTTGGAAGAATTTTAATAGCTTAAGGTGATCCAGGATGGCAAGTTACAAGAAGGATAGTCCAAGATTTGATGGAACAAATTATTCTTTGTGGAAGACTTGAATGGAGTGCCATCTGAGATGCATTGGTGAACCCTACTAGAGCATTACAAGTAACATGTATATTATTTCACAGAATGGTCCTACTAATTCTATTGAGATTAGAGATGCTGAGTATAATATTCGAGTTAAGGAAGCTTTGTTGAGTGCTTTGACTGATTATGAGATGAAAAATGTTATGGATCTAAAGACTACTTATGAGATTTGGAAAAAGTTGGAAACCTTGTATGAAGGTGATGCTAATGTGAAGATTGCTAAGTTGTAGAGTTTGAAAGGGAAATATGAAAGGTTGAAGAATGGGTGTGTGCGCGAATAACATTCTAAATCATTCAAAGGTAGAGAAAAATGTGAAGAAGAGTGAAGAAAAGTGTTGAAGTGTTCATGTGCTTAATTGGAACTATAATCAAGCATTATCAGATGCTATTTTCTCAGTTCAAAATTTAGATAGTTATAATTTGAATCTCTTTGTAAGACAGTGTGTCTTCCTTTGTAATTGAGTAGTGAGCTCTAGGCAGTGTGCTTGAATGCATGTGCATTCCCCATATTTCACTTTCATTATACTTTTAACATGGTATGATCTTGTGGACTGACCTCCACCGTGGTTTTTCCCCTAATAGGGTTTCCACGTAAAAAAAACTTGGTGTTAAGTGTGTTTTTGATGTGTTGATGATTTATGTTTTCATGGTTAATTATCAGATCTAAGAATAAGGTTATAAGTTGAATAAGTTTTGAATTTTTGTGACAACTGATTCACCCCCCTTCTCAGTTGTCTGCCCTTGTATTTCCAACAATTGGTATCAGAGCTTAGAGATCTTTTTCATTGATTTCAAATGGGGATAAGAGTCATGTGAAAAACTTGTGATTATCTAGGGAGAAGAACCTTATGGGGAGAAAGATTAAATGAAGGTGTTGAGGAAAAGATGAGTCAAAACCTAAGCAGGAGTTAGTTGCATTGATGGTTTTTTTCACATCATGTGTTGCCATCAATTCCAAAGGGGGAGATTGTTGGATGTTGCGGTTGTGTTGCTACTCAGGGGGAGTAGTCAGATGGTTCGGATATGTGGTTCAAACCTTAGAGATCTTTGTTATTAATGTCAAAGTGGGAGAAGAGTCATGTGAAAAACTTGTGATTATCTGGGGAGAAGAGCCTTATAAGGAGAAAGATTATGTGAAAGTGTTGAGGAAAAGATGAGTCAGAACCTAAGCAGGAGTTAGTTGTGTTGATGGTGTTTTTCACATCATGTGTTGCTATCAATGCCAAAGGGGGAGATTGTTGGATGTTTTGGTTGTGTTGCTACTAAGGGAGAGTAGTCAGATGGTCTAGATATGTGGTTTAGAGCTTAGAGATATTTGTCATTGATGTCAAAGAGGGAGAAGAGTCATGTAAAAAACTTGTGATTATATGGGGAGAAGAGCCTTATGGGGAGAAAGATTATGTGAAAGTGTTGAGGAAAATGTGAGTCAAAACCTAAGCAGGAGTTAGTTGTGTTGATGGTGTTTTTCACATCATGTGTTGCCATCAATGCCAAAGGGGGAGATTGTTGGATGTTGTGGTTGTGTTGCTACTTAGGGGGAGTAGTCAGATGGTTCAGATATGTGGTTCAGAGCTTAGAGATCTTTGTCATTGATGTCAAAGGGGGAGAAGAGTAATGTGAAAAACTTGTGATTATCTAGGGAGAAGAGCCTTATGGAGAGAAAGATTATGTGAAACTTGTTGAGGAAAAGATGAGTCAAAACCTAAGCAAGAGTTATATTTGGAAGCAGATGTTATATTAAGAGAGATGAAGACATAGGAAATTTTGATGCTAGGAGTGATGAAGGTATCTTTCTAGGTTATTCTACTACAAGTTAAGCCTATTGGTGTTACAATAAGAGATTGAAGAAAATGGTTGAAAGTGCAAATGATAAGGTTGATGAAGACTCAAGTACACTATCCAAAACCTATGGATATGATTCTAATGATCAGGATGACAGTAAAAACCAAGGAAAGCAAGTTCAGACTACAAATCAAGTGCAAATCAATCTGATAAATCAAGAAAATTAAGAAGGAGAAACAAGTGAAAGAGTAGAAGAGAGATCAAAAGAACCTGAAGTTGAAGAACATCCTAAGAAGACTCTGAGGTATGTAAGATTGAATCATTCAGAAGATCAAATTATAGGCAATAAGAACAGAGGTGTCTAGACTAGGAGAAAGATTGTAGAAGAGTATTGCTTGATATGAAAGACTGAGCCTACTAGTGTGAATGAAGCATGTAAAGATGAGTATTGGGTTGAAGCAATGAAAGAAGAGTTAAAATAGATTAAGAAAAATGATACATGGATTCTTGTTCCCAGACCTAAGGACAAGAATGTAATTGGAACCAAATGGGTCTTTGGAAACAAACTAAATGATCAAGGTGAAGTGGTTAGAAACAAAACAAGAATGGTATGTAAAGGATATTCATAGATGGAAGCAATTGATTTTGAAGATACTTTTTCCCCTGTTGCTAGAATTGAAGTTGTAAGATTATTTCTTGCCTATGTTGCTCACAAGAACTACAAAGTTTATTAGATGGATGTAAAGTCAGCTTTTCTAAATGGTGAATTTGAAGAAGTGTATATTAAGAAACCTAATGGATTCTAGTTGAATGATAAGGAAGATGTGGTGTGTCGGTTGAAGAAAGCATTGTATGGACTCAAGCAAGCCCCTAGAGCATGGTATGCAAGATTGGATAAGTATTTGCTAAAGCTTGGATTTAACAAAGGTACCATTGATAGTAATTTGTATTTCAATATTGATCATAATAAAGATTTGATTGTTGAAGTCTTTGTTGATGATATCATTTTTGGAAGAGATGATGGTTTGTGCATGAATTTTGCTAATGAGATGCAAATGAATTTGATATGTCTATGATTGGTGAGATGAAATTATTTTTGGGATTACAAATTACTTGGTTAGATAAAGGGATTTTTATATCTCAGTCCAAGTATGTGAAGGAATTGTCCAAGAAGTTCGGTATGGAAGATTCAAAACTAGTTGGTACACCTATGGTGACCAAATGCAAGTTGACAATAGAAGATGACTTTCTGAAAGAAAATCAAACAAGATACAAATCAATGATTGGTGGATTGTTGTATTTAACTCAAACTAGGCCTAATATCATGAATGTTGTATATATTGTTGCAAGATTTCAAGCTAATATGAAGGAATCTCATGTGACTACTATGAAGAGAATTTGTAGATACTTGAAAGGAACTACTGATCTTGCCCTATGGTATTCTAAAGATGATGATTTTACTTTGAGTTCCTTTACTGATGTTGACTAGGCAGGAGATGTGAATGATAAAAAAAGTACTAGTGGTGGCAAATTTTTCTTGGGTAAGAAGCCAATTTCATGGTTAAGCAAGAAGAAAAATGCACTTTCCTTGTCTACTATAGAGGCCGAATACATTGTTGCTACTAATAATTGTACTCAAGTCCTATGGATGAAGTAGATGTTGAAGGATATCAAAATTGTATATGATGAGCCTATTGCTATATTCTACGATAACTCAAGTGCTATTAACATTTCCAGGAATTTGGTGTTGCATTAAAAAATAAAGCATATGCCTATCAAGTTTCATGTTTTGAGGGAGAATGTAAAAGGAAGTCAGACTAGAGTATGTGCCTACTAAGGAGTAGATTGCAGACATATTTACCAAGTTGTTGCCTAAGGATACTTTTGAGTATCTCAGATGGAAGTTAGGGGTGATTACCCCTCCTAATCAAAACTAAGGATGCATTGCTTTGCATCATTTCATGCATTTCATAATCATATCTTGTTTCAAATTGATGTTGTGGTGGTTGCTACTCAGGGGGAGTAGTTAGATGGTTTAGATATGTGGTTCAGAGCTTAGAGATCTTTGTCATTGATGTCAAAGGGGGAGAAGATTCATGTGAAAAACTTGTGATTATCTGGGGAGAAGAGCCTTATGGGGAGAAAGATTATGTGAAAGTGTTGAGGAAAATATGAGTCAAAACCTAAGTAGGAGTTAGTTGTATTGATGGTGTTTTTCACATCATGTGTTGCCATCAATTCCAAAGGGGGAGATTGTTGGATGTTGTGGTTGTGTTGCTGATATGTGGTTGTCATTGATGTCAACACTATTAGCATAAATTCACTTAAAGTTGTATATGTCGAGGGTATTGAGAAAATTGTAATAAATGAGTTGCAGGTTGTCAGTGGTGAAATAAAGTTCAATGTAGCTGACATACTGGTGGTTATTTTTGTATGTTGTTGATTAGAGGTTGTGGACTAAAGGGTTTGTTGCCAACAACTTGTAATACTAACCTAGTATCAATAGAATACTCTATACTACCAGATACAAATATCTAAAGACTCTCTTCATTGCTATCTATTATTCTTTGCCACTATTAGCCACACACTAATTCAAGAATCCCACTACTTGGGTAATGCCTAATTTGGTGCATACCATAGAATACATAAGACTATTGATTACACTAGCATATGAACCATAAGTCATATCCTCTATCTCAACATGTGTAGGTGGACACCACTCAATTGATAACTTAGTCCCCACCAAAATAAGAATACTCATTGATTTACAATTGGTGAAGCTAACATATTGTAACATAGAATAAACATACTTTACCCCAACAAAAGCTTTTTATTAAATTTATCTCTTATGATCTCCATACTTAATTTGAACTTAATATCCCCTAAGTTATTCACATCAAATTATAGTGAGGGATAAGACTTTAGATCCCCAGTCACCCTCTTATTGTTACCAATTATTAGCACATCATTTCCATATACAAAGTGATAACAAGGAAACAATCACCATTCTTCTTAAAATATAAACAATGATAGATTTGGACCTCACAAGTCCCAATGTCAAAAATAAAAATTAAACTTCTAGTATCATATTTTCTATGATTCTTATTGACCATATAAATTTTTATTCAATCTACAAACTGCTGAATCCTTACCTTTATGATATAGTCCCTGAGCTATGCCATGTAGATTTTTTTCCTCCAAGTTACCATGCAAGAAATTTTTCAACCCATTTGCTCAATCTCAAGGTCAAAATTCACTATGATAAATGACAAGAACCTAATGGATGTTAGTTTATCCACTAGAGAAAAAAACCATCAAAGTTATTTCCCTCATTCTAAGAAATATCTTTTCACAACCAATCTCACCTTGTACTTCTCAACACCATCATCTAAACTAAAATTCTTTAAAATTCATTTACAACCAACACAATTCCTTTATTTTAGTAATTGAAACAAGTCCCTAGTATTATTCTTTTTCAATTCAATCATCTCATCATCCATGGCCAATTTTTAGGCCTTTCTATTTGTAGACACCTAAAATTTGACCTTACCCAACCACACCTAATTTTTGCCTATCCTAAGCCATTAATTGAATAAATATTTATTATTTATTTTAATTATTCCCATTATTTCCTGTATTTATTCTAATCCTCTAATTAAATAAATATTTCTCATTTATTTAGTTATTTTCCCTTCATCATGTTCCCTTTAATTAAATAAATATTTTATTTATTTAATTATTTTCCTTTTATCATATGTCCTTCTCCATCTAATCCTAGCCCTTTATCTTGTTCACATGGCTCATAATATAAAATTTTCATCATGTGACAAGTGTCCTCTTCATATGTATAACCAATTCCTTGTTTAGCTTCATTGAACCTAGACACCTAGCCAAAAGTAAAACTAGTTTTTCATCTCATCTAAACCTCTTAATCCTAGCAATTTCCATAAGGATTTTTATCCTTATCCTGATCCTAAACCTAAATCACATCCTTCACATGCCACTTGTCACACGATTGTATCTTGGAACTAAACCCTAATCCTCCTTCAATCTTAACCATCCATCATCAATCATTCCTAGTAATTGATTTTTCCTCTTCAAGACTCTATATCTAGAGGCTCCCATCCTTCATTTCTAGCTCTTAAATCATTTATCAAGCTATATCATACCTATATGCTGTCATTTTTATCTACCATTATCAAAGAATATCAAGATTGTGCTAGAACATTGAACAATCCACATATCATAACAAAGAGTAAATGAAATGGAATAAGGGGTGCACTCAATTTCTAGTCATCGAGGAGAGAAGTAAAGATTATAGGTGAAGGTATTGTTCTTTGTATTGATTTATCTTCTATTTTTTTACTTTAAATATTTTCTTTCACCCTCTTCGCTATCATTCATCTTTGTTTCCCCTTTAATACTTTGAGTAACATCAATTTTAGTAATCAAAGAAAAAATACATTTGAGTTCAAATAGGCCAAACCTCTTTGGTTTCCTATTAAGTCAAACTCCTCAAAAATTATAGTGGAGGTTCTTCCTCCAAAATATTTGAGCTCTCCACCTCATCTAGTCCATCCTAAAACTCTATTTCAATCTCAAGTGTAGTCATCTTAATATTTGGTTGTAACTGTAGTGTAGACTTCACACTGCCATCTAGTTACTCAACTATACACTACTTTTTTGATCATGTATGAGCCCAAAGATTATGCCATTTCATATCATCAATATATTTGATGAAGATATACTTCTCAACCTTATAATTTAAATTTTAATGCTTCTCATTTTTCATTGTTGTCACATGGAAATATGCTCTTGTTGAACCTATTAATTATCATTCTAGCAAAACATGAGAATGATCTCAAGGTGCAAGACCTTGTAGATGAGATAAAACCTCTAGAAAATGCCATCCTCTTGTCTAACATAGGTGCAACAATATTGACCCAACCCAACACTGAATAATCCTACAACTAATCATATTCTATGGATTCTTCGGGGAAAAGGGTGAGAAGGAAAGCATAAAGGGAAAGGGTGGTAATGCACCTAGAGTAAATGTGTTTCTTCCTACCTAGTATTGCATAGAGAATTAATGAAAAATACTAAAGGATTTCATATCTAGCTCTCTATTTTATTAGTTCTCAGATGTAAGTATGAAATTTAGGGTTGATGGACACTAAAAGGGGCATAAATAACCCACAATCAACACCTATAGTAGATTAAAATAACATACAAACTTGGAAAAGATGGTAAACCTTCATACATGCACAAAGGTAATAAGATCTACATAGAATGCAAGCACACAAAGGAGGTAAAATGATAATTTTGATTAATACTAAGGCATAGACCTATTCCAATAGTAGAGATACACAATTGCATGTATTTATAGGGAACAAAAAGGAAGAACCCTTACAAAATGAACCTTAATTAGGCTTTATTTTGAGATGAAACACTAAAACCCAAAAACCTTAACCACTCATAGAAAAAATGGAGAGCAGACACCTGTCTAGCTCAATCAAATCTAAAGACGTGGGAAAAAAATTCTTAACACCTGAAATATGTTAGCATTGATGAATTTGAGAAGTGCAAGAAAATGCCTATAGAACCCACTACAAAATGCAACCAAGGATGACCCTCTAACAAAAAGGGGTTGTGATTTGTAGAGAGAAGTGTGGGTTCCACAAAATCTTATCTAAGGCACTCAAGATGATATTTTAGATGACTCTAGAGGATATAATCATAGTTGGGAGAGTCATTGTGCATTCAATTGGTCATTCCTACAAGTCAATTTCATTCATGTGTGTAGTGATGGAAAAAGTATCCCTTTTCCTCAATTAATTTGGAAATTAATAAAATGATCTTATTAATGCCTTAATTTAGTGTTGTAATATGTTTTACATATTCGTATTAACTTTTGGTCCCCTTTTAATTAAAATTAGGTCTATTTATGCCTTAATTGGTCCTATTTTGCATCCACAAGCCTAATTAAATGCATTTTTTTTAGGATAATCTTGACATTTAATAAATGAAAAATCATAATTCAGGTTTTTGAGTTATGTGTTTTAGATCTAGTGATTTGGGACTCATATGCCACATTGGGCATATGGGTCCGACCTAGGTCTCAGGGCTTGATTTCAAATATTGCATTGAACTTAACATTCTTGGAGTTTGTGTCCCGTGTTTAAAGACATTAGGACTTATACGCCCCAAATGGCATATGAGTCTCACTTTAACCAAGACCTATTTTTAATTCAAATTCTTGGTGGGATTTTATGATCCTAGATTTGATGTTGGCTTGTAGTGTTGTAATTTTAGGAAATTTGACATAAACAAGTATAAATACAAGGTTGCTTCACATAATTTCTCCTAGCAATTTCAAGTATCTTAGCAGTTTCAAGTATCCTAGCAATTTCAAGTATCTAAGCAATCCTAACAAGCAATATATCAATTCAAGTATTCAAGTATCCTACCAATTTTGAGATCAAGGATTCTTAAGGCAAGAGCAAATCATCAAGCATTTGGACCAACATTCAAGATTCAAGCATTATGTCAAAGTCTTCATGCATCATGTGTGTTTGTGAGCTAACATTTGTGATGTAGGTTTCCATAATTCAAGCAAGCATTCAAAGACATTATTTCATATCAACAATCAAGAATCAAGATCCACATTCATGCTAGCCATTATACACAATTTTATAGCCTTTACTTCAAGGATTTGGTGAGTTACAACATTACATTTGTTCATTCATCATTCCTTCATGGTATTTCATTTCATTTCAAGATTTAATTACCAAAATAGGGTTTCACCAAGGCAAACCCCTATTCCCTAACACAACAACATTTTTCTCTCTTGATGTGTGATTATAGATCTAGGTGGGTTGTAGCTTGAAGATCATTTGAAGACAAAGGTGCAAGATTGAAGAAATTTGTCAAAGTTGTCAAGAAGTTGTCATGTTGATGCAGGGGCATCGACCTAAGTTTCTAATTTTTAGTTTTCTCATGTTTTCAGTTCCATAGCAGTAGGTTTGGCTTGGAATTTTTGGGTTTGATGGAAGAATAAGGGAAGATATAGAAGTTCCTATCACTTTTGTGATAGGAACATTAATAGGAGGATATTGTGGGTTGAGACAAGTTTTCTTTATTATCACTATATGTACAGGAAGTGGGATAGCCGATTCAGTTGCCTTCAGAAAGGAAGGATGAACCATTATGAATGGCTATGGGTCAAAATTTGTAAGGGGAGTCAAACAATGGAGAGGAGATGAAGTGGACAACTTGCAAGTACAATTGGAATTCGGTTGAGGTCGATGAAAAGGAAAGACATAAAATGATTTAAGAGGCATCAAATGGATCATGGAGAGGTTGGTCAGGTGTGTAAGAATAAGGCCGAATTGAAGGCCAAGCAAGAAAAGGCCAATAATTGTGAAGAGTTTGGGTTAGTCATAGAAGAAAGAAGAAGGCTGAACAGGAAAGGCTAAGGAAGTGGTCGCATAATGGAGGAGTAATTGACATAGCAATGGGCCAAACTGAAGGTTGGTCGGATATCTTAGAGAAAGATTGGGTTGAATGAGACCAAAGAATGAGAAAGGTCTGAATATAGAAGATCAAATATCGAGATAATTAGTCTGCGTGGGAAGTTGATAATGATTTGGGTGATCAAGTTTGAGGATCAACAAGGAGTGCTAGTCATATTGGTAGATTAGGAATAAAGACCATTGAAGGTCTCTGAATTGTGAATGAGTGTTATGCTTGGTAGACCGATTCCTATGGGAGTCAAGCATATTGTAATGAGTTGTTTAATCCTTGAAATAAAGTGTTGTGTTGTTTCTATTCTTGTCATTGTTTGAGACTATTATTATCCTTGTGTAATGATTGAACGAGTTGGTGACGTTATTCTGTTTGTTTGTATTATGGTAGTTTCTATCATCTAGTTGAGAAGGATTAGTATTGTGAATTGCTATTAGTCAAATATGGATGAAGAAAGTTTAAATCTTAAACTTCTCATTACTATAGTTTGAAATGAAAATTCTTGTCACTATTTTGATAGTAAATCTCAAAGTGTGAATGTTGCAAAGCTTAAGTTGGGTATGGGTCCTTATATTATGAGGAAGTGTGCCATCATTTGGTATCAAAGCCCAAAATATCTGGGTAGTAAAATTTTTTTATTTGTTTTGGTAGTTTTATGTTCATAAGAATCTTGGAGTGTTATGTGTGTTTGTAGATTGATGAGTTATTGAAGGAATCTAAAGCCCCAAAAGATTTGGGCTGTAAATGTTTGTTGGTTATTTTGGTAGATTGATGGAAGCATAAATTATTGGAAAGTTTTGTGTTGTAGATTGATAAAGGAAGAGAGAAGAACTTGGTTCAAAAGATTGGGAAGAGCAAAGGGAAGAGTGGCATGAGGTAGGTATCATAAGACAAAAAGATACAACAAGTTTGCATAGGTAGAGCATCAAAGGAGAGGCAACCTACACTATAATTTGCAAGTGATGTGTGTTGTGTGAATTGATCGGGGAAGGAGAGGTAGTTTCCACTTGAAGTTGAGAAAATATTATGGATTGCAATAGAAAGAAGGATGGGTATTAGTGTAAGAAGACTTGTCATCATCCCATCTTGGGATAGATATTGGGATGGGGTGGAAAGCAGCAAAATTTGAGAGGAATTGGAGAAGATTGCAAGTAGAATGGATATGTTGGAAAAGAGTTATTTTCTTGATAATTTTGTGATTGCAGGAAGTGGACAAGAAGAGAAGAGAAAATTTCTCATTGTACAGGACTTGAATAAAGATAGTAAGGAAAGGAGAAAAGAGAAAGTGCAACAAGGATCACTTGAAGAAGAAGAGAAGATAGTGTCCATGAAAGAGGCACTTGAAGAGACATCTTGGTCTCTTGATTTATTTGCTACTATTTTTTTTGAAAGTGTGAATGTAGGTATGAAGAAGGTTGAGAAAAAACCTTTGGAGGAAAAATGAGAAAGAGCAAGAAGAGAACCTGTAGACAAAGATGAAGATAAGGAAAAAAGAAGACAAGTTGCAACAATGGATAAAAAAAGATAGTTTGTAGCAGTGGTTCATTACAAGGTACCAAAAGATGACGAGAGGGATAATGAAGAAAAGAAGAAAGCATGTAAAGAGATAGAGGTGGCAAGACATGAAGCCAAAAATGTAAGAAAATTGGGACAAAAAACCAATGGAGAGGTAAAAGTGAGTTTTGGTGGTGATTTTGATTATGCAAGTGAAAATAGGAATGTAAACCTACAAGTTAGAAAGGAGAAGAGTAAAATAGTGGATCATGGATATATAGTACCATATTGGCAAAGGAAATCAATTGTAAATGTACAACAAAGAGAAGTCAGGCAAGGAGTGGTTGAAGATAAAGCCTATGATAGAAAATTAGCATCAAGGATGGAGGGTATGACAAAGAATCAGAGGAGACAAGAAGATAGGCCCAATACAAAGGCAACAAGGCATCAACCCAATAAGATTGAAACCCAAGTATAGATAGTGAAGCATGGGACAACAAAAGGAGAAGATGGTGATAAGAGGAAAATGCAAGATGATAGAAGTTCTGACAATGAAGAAAATTCCAAGGGATAAGAAAATATGACAAAAGCCATAGAGGATGAAAAAAAGGATAAGGTTCTAGAGCATACCATAGAGTTTGAGGAAGAGCATCATGGTATGGGAAAAGTAAGAGGTAGCCAATTTTATTTGTATGATGATGATGTTGAGGATTTGAATGAAATTTGTGATTATGAGGAAAAGTTGTGGTTGACTGTGGATGAAAAGAAAATGAGCAGAGGAAGATACAAAAAGAAGGACGACAAAAGAGGGTAGATTGGACAGTCTAAAAATGAATATGAAAAGGATATAAAGAGTGAGTTGGTTAAGAGGAATGAGAAGCCTAAAAGAACAACAACAAAATGACATGACAAAGGAAAGGAAAATGAAGAAGGGGCAGTAGAGAATACAGAAGAAGAAGCTAAGGTAGCAGAGAGTAAAGAAGGTAAAGATAAATGTATTCATGATGGAAACAAGGTAGAGATGGAAATTGAAGAAGGGGAAACAAACATGAATGGTACAAATAATTTGGGAATGTCATTTTCAAAGTGTGAATCAATATGGTAGATGAAGATAGATAATGAAGATAAGTATAAGTGGGAAGGGTGCAACAAATTATAGAGAGGTAGGTGCACCAATACTGACAAAGGTAAACAAAAATGTCTTTTACGAGAATGTTGATATGCATTTCTTTATTTTGTTGATTAGTGGAAAATTTGGGAAAAGGTTTGAAATCATGCGTGGTATTGGGGTTGGTGATGAGAAAGTGAGCAGTATAAATGATTTTTTGTTTTCTAATTGGACCATAGGGAAAGAAGTATATGAATTGTTAAGTGTAGATTTGTATAAGTATAAACATGTCTTTGGTAAAGTAGACAACCCAATGGGTGAAGTTGCAACAATTGGAGAAACAAATGCCGAATTATTTAATCTCAGTATACTTGGATGGAATATTTGGAGTGTGAATGTGGAAACAAGTAATTTGATAAGGATCAAGTGTGATAATGAGTAGCAATGTTGGAAAAATGTGTTGAAGATTCTAGAATGAGTATGGAAAAAGAGAAAGAAAAGGATATAGGAAAATTAGTTTTGAATAATGGCCCCATGTGTAGGAGCACATGATCTTTTGTCCCTTGGGGAGTTTGATGTAGGGACATTGACCTAAGTTTCTAATTTTTAGTTTTTTCATGTTTTAAGTTCTGTAGCAGTAGGTTTTGGCTTGGAAGTTTTGGGTTTGATGGAAGAATAAGGGAAGATTGAAGTTTCTGTCACTTTTGTGATGGGAACATTGATAGGAGGATATTGTGGGTTGAGAAAATTTTGTTTTATTATCACTATACAGATAGGAGGTGGGATAGCCAATTCAGTTGCCTTTGGAAAGGAAAGATGAACCATTATGAATGGTTATGGGTCGATAGTTATAAGGGAAGTCAAACAGAGAGGAGATGAAGTGGATAGTTTGCAAGTAATAGTTGGAATTCATTTGAGGTCAATGAAAAAGGAAAGACAAAAAATGATTTAAAAGGCATTAGATGGATCATGGAGAGGTTGGTTGGGTGTGTAAGAATGAGGAAAAATTGAAGGCCAAGCAAGAAAAGGCTAGTAATTGTGAAGAGTTCAAGTTGGTCATAGAAGACAAAAGAAGGCTGAATAGGCAAGGCCAATGAAGTGTTCATAGAATGGAGGAGTAATCAACATAGCAATGGGTTAAATTGAAGGTTGGTCAGATATCTTAGAGAAAGACCAAATTGAATGAGACCAAATAATGAGAAGGGTCCAATTACAGAAGACCAAATATCGAGATAATCATTCTGTGTGGGAAGTTGATAATGATCTGGGTGATCAAGTTCGAGGATCAACAAGGAGTGCTAGTCATTTCAGTAGATCAGGGATAAAGACCATTGAAGGTCTCTGAATTGTGAATGAGTGTTATGCTTGGTAGAGTGATTCCTATGGGATTCGAGCATATTCTAATAAGTTGTTTAATCCTTGAAATAAAGTGTTGTGTTTTTTTGTTCTTGTCATTATTTGTGACTATTATTATCCTTGTGTAATGATTGAGTGAGTTGGTGATGTTATTTTGTTCATTTGTATTATGTTAGTTCCTATCACCTAGTTATGAAGGATTAGTATTCTGAATGGCTATTAGTCATATATGGATGAAGAAAGTTTAAATTCTGAACTTCCCATCATTATAGTTTGTAATGATAATTCTTGTCACTATTTTGATAGTAAATCTCAAAGTAATAATGTTGCAAAGCTTATTTGGGTATGGGTCCTTAGACTATGAGGGAGTGTGCCATCACATCTTCACAAAACTCACCTATAGATTGGAATTTAGAATTTTTAGACTTGAAGATTAGATAAGACAAAATATATAGAAGATCACTAGAGGCTATAGAAATATAAAAAAAACCCTAGTAATGAGACTAAATTTACACCTTGAGCACATGAGTCCCTATATATCCCTTTTGGCATCTTTTAGTGGATTCTTATTAGTCACCAAGAGATTACAGATTCTGCCTAAAAACCCTAAATTGGGACTAAATCACTTAGTATGGAATATTAGTCCTAGTGCACTTCAAAAATAGAAAACTTCAATATTTTTAGACCTTGTTTAGACATCTTCACTCCTCCAGGTACTTTTTTGTTCCTCTAAGTTTATCAATTTGATTTCATGCTTCTAAATTTCTAGGATTTTGTGCATATATTTTTCATTTCTCCTTTCAAACTTCATTTTAATGGTGAACCCCCATCTAATCATAGAAGGAAACCACTAGTCCTTCCCTCAATTGAATCACTTGGTTGAGGGATCTTGGTTTCCCAATGATTAAAGTGTGAAATAGTTCCTAAGTTTTATCTCCCAAAAGGTGGAACCTTAATTATGTTTAATCATTTTGGTAAACCTGACATTTAGACTCTTTATTTCTGATTTAGAGAACATTGCAGTCCTAGATTTAGCTTACATTAACTTTGCACTAGATTTGCATTAGTTAATTTTCATTTAGGACTTCTAAATATTGCATTAGTGAAAAGTACAATAGGTTGCATCTTTGCATCTTAAATCATTTAATTTCATTGAAAATCTATCATTGCAACATAGTAACATCAACATACAACTTAGACACCTTAAAAGCAACTCAAAATCTATTGATTCATGTTTAAAAACCCTAATCTGGGACTCTTTCGCTCATCTAGATGATTTAGTCCTAGTACAAGTCTTTTCTCCTAATTTCTAGGTATTTTATGTTAGTTGTTTTCACTATTTGAACATATTAAAAATACAAACTGGGACTCATTCACACATCTAGGTGATTTAGTCCCGAATTGGGTTTGAATTTGCATTTTACAACATTAAAAACTTCATTTTTGTGCTTTTGTTTGCTATTGTTAGATCTTTGTTTTAGTTTGCTGATTTTTTGTTTCATTTGTTTCATTAGATCTATCTTAATTTGGTTTCATTTCAAGTGCATTTGTAAACATAAGAATTGGAGTTAAAGCATATCATTTATCTTGGGTTCATTGCATTTATCTTGCATTCATTGATTGTCCTTTGCATAAGATTTACAACTTAGTGTCCTATTGCTAATACTATAGTGAGACATAGTTCAAGACTCATGTCATCCCATGATACTGCACTTGTTGTGGATCTTGGGTTATCTAGCTCTTTCACTTATAGTGTTGACAGTAGTTCACAAGGTATGGATTGTATCATTGACAACTCTTTACCTTCAAGTAATGCAACAAGAGTTGAAATAATGGTTGCTAGTGTCCCTAAAGAAAACCTAATCCAAATCCATGAAGAATTAGCACAGTTACAAAACCTAGTGAATATTGAAAACATTTCAAATACTACTATTCCTACCATAGATAACATACATCAAATGATTGAAAGTGAAAAAGGAATAGAGATTGCATGTAACCTAGCTTAGATTTTTGGCAAACATCTTAGCTCAATGACTAGTTGTCCTCAAACCTTGAATAATGCTCAAAGTCAAGGAGGAACTCAAATTCCTCCTCCTACAACCATTGCATCTATTCCTACTTATACCAACCCTCAAGTTACCACAATGAGGCAACCTACTAGTAATGTCATTCCTACCTTGGGTATTTCCACTAGCAATCCTTGTACCTTTGTGGCATCTCACATCATATCTCCAACCACTTTACATCCCATAAGTATTCAATTCACTTCCCCTTCAAACATGTACACACCTCCACCATATTCACCTCCATCCAAAAACACAACCAATGACACCTTCCTTAATCAACTTTTGCAAAATGTTTCATCACTTCAATGACAAATTTCCACCATAAACCAAAATCAAAATGGCCAATCTTCATACTATGTCAAAAGCAATCCTTTATCCTTGGATATATTAAGAATTCAAATACCACAAAGCATAGAGATCCTACATTCAAGAGAAATATGGAGGGAAAGGAGATCCTTCTAACCATGTTTCTACTTACATCGCATTATCTAATGATTTTGTCCTTGAAGATAAGCTCTTGGCTAATATTTTCCCTAGGTCCTTGAAAGATACCACTTTAGAATGGTTTTCCTCATTACCAAATAACTTGATTTGTTCATTCCATGAACTTGTTGAGGCATTTATCAACCATTTCCAAGTGCACATGACTCTTAAGATGACCTTAGCTAATTTGATGAGATGTAAGCAAAATGATGATGAAAAGGTTATTGATTTCATTTCATGATACCAATTGCTTTATTCCCAAATCTACATAAAGATTCTAAATCCTCACCTTCAATTGATGTTCATTAAGAACTTACAAACTAATATTCAAGATAATCTTGGCATGATGAAATTTACTTCCTTCGTACACTTACATGTACCACCCTTTGTGATTATCAAAAATTGGTTAGTAGTCCTAAAACAAAACCCACCTCTAGTCATCCTAAAAATTTTGAATCCACAAATCAAAATGATTATCAACCTTTTAGGAAAAAAATAAAGGCTTTATTCAACTAAGTCCCCCTCAACCAACTCAACATGTTGATACCTAGGTGGTTGCTATAAAGAAGAAAAATCTTTTTACATTTGGGGATTCGTAAAGACAATTTACTCCCTTACCCGATACCCTCCATAACATGATATAACTTCTAGAGAACTTGATTTCCTTACCTCTCGTTAAAACTCTTGATCCTAATAAGCCATTACCTCCCAACTTCAGATCCAATTCCTATTGTCATTTTCATTGTCAAAATGGACATGGTACGAAACATTGTAAGCATCTTAAACACATAGTGCAAGACCTCATTGATTCCAATCATATTCAAATTGATGGTGTCAATGACCGAGGTAATAAATTTTTTGCCCCTCCCAACAAAAACTTACAAATATTTTCCAACCCCATGCCAAGTCATAATATTTCATTTTTCAAAGCTAGTGAAACTAAGAAGAATGATGTGATGAATTTTGACACGGATGATGACAAAATGGATACTAATGAACAAAGTCCTATGGATAGTATGGTTGGATTGATCAAAATTCACCCTCGTAAGGGACAAACTAAAATGACTCTTGACATTGATTTCTCATCAAAATATATTTAATCAAAAAGGCACCTAATGGTTCTCTTTACATAGATGAAAAAATAAATGACAAACCCACTAATGGGATATTAATTGATCTCGTCTGTGGAGAAAATGTGATCATTGAAGAATTCTTACTTATGCATGAACTCTATCAAGATATATATGAAAAACCAAAAATATGGATAAAAATTCATAATGGTTTTTCTTTCCCTATGATAGGTTCAATCATCCTTCCTTTAAAAGTTGGACCGAAACAATTAGATGTCTCATTCTCCATCATCCCAACATCGGATCAATTTCATGTGAAGCTTGGTTATCCATGGCTACGCTCCATGAAGGTCGTTCCGTCAGTTGTGCATATATGCTTAAAGTTTCCCTTTGATAATGACATATTTACTATACACCATAGGGGCTTTAATCCTATGTTTTCCTTTGGGAAATTTTCATCGGATTTCTTTTGGCCCAAACCTACTGAACCTATTAAACCTCATGAAGATTTCTTTTTCAAATCCTATCAAAAGTTTAAGGTGAAACACATAGCAGAGTTATCCCTTTGAAACATGCCTCAACCCATGATTGAGCCTCCTATCCTTGATGAAACCATGATTGAGCCAACAACCCCTCCAAGTAACCAAGACCAAACCAAGATAGATACTTTTCCTATCTCCTACAAAAGACCAAGAGACAACCAAAATAGTCCCTTCATGCCTCATAAGATAAAAAAAGGTTTAAAAAGCTAAATAGAAAGTGGTTGAACAACCTCCCATGGTTCCTTTCATTCCTCCTCTAAGGGAAGAAAATAAAGCTATAGTTGATAAACTGGCTCCTACACAAACACAACTCAAAAATCATACCAAAAGAAACAAAAATGCTAGAGATTGTAGATGTAGACTTCATGTTATTGCTTGAAGGTTAAACGAAGAAAAAAAAAAGAAAATAAAAATCCAAACTTAAGTGATGCAATACATGATGAGTCTCCCTCTTCATCACAACAAAAAAATTCTATATCACAACTCAATAGGGACTAGCACCTTCTTTGGACATTATCATTTGACCTTCCATTGTGATTAAGTTAGATGATGATGATGAGATTGCTAAATTGATGAAGTGCATAATGAATTGAATTCATTTTTTTCCTCTTCTATGAACTTAAATGACAATTCTCCTAAGAAGAGTGTTGAAGCTGGTGCTTCTCCTAGTTTCACACTTGTTATTGTCCCTTTGGCTGGTTGTTCACCTTTCCCATACAATGAACAAGATTGGGATGTGGATGATGTGCTATAGGTTGACTTGCATGTGTCTTATTATTCTTCTCTTTGATTTTTTTTCATGTTATGTGTGTGATTGCATGTGTGTAATGTAATCTCCTCGTACCATTCTATTTGATGTATCCCTCTCTTTGTGACACTCTAATTGTATCTAGATTCTTCTATATGTCATAAACTTTGATCTTTTCTTTGTCTTGTGTTTTCCTTTTTCGGATGATGAAAGGCATCAAGAAATTTAGGTCTTTTCCATGTTGACCAAAAACAAATTTCTTTATTTTTTCTCTCTTTCTGTTACTCTTCCTATTCCAAGAGTATTTGGGGAATGATGACATTTTTGAGCTCTCTAAAAATATTGTAGTAAAGACATATTGAACCCAAATCCATGGATCCCTTAAGTGATTTTGGGATTTCATTTTGGGGGCAACCTCCTTTTATGACATAACTTTATTGGAAACATATGTGCAACATAGGGCTTTCCAAATAAGCTCTCATTTCCTCTTTCTTGTTAGCATTTATCATTTGGTACTTTAAAGTAATTGCTCACAACATTGTGTTTAGCAATTTATTTAAAGTGGGGGCATACATTGGCATTGTTATTCATGTTTCATTGTGTGGTATTCTTACTTCATACGATGCATCTTTCTCTTGGTGATGACATTGGGTGTGATGTTCTTCAAGAGCGTGATCTCTCTTAGCATATTATATTCCTCTTAGTGGCTTGATGCAACACATTGCATCCCCTAAGTTGTGAATCTTCTATCTTCGATTGTGTTAGTGTAATTAATATTTAATTACGCTTGCATAACTTTGCTTAGGCATTATTTTAATTCCTAGTTTTATTATTATCATCCTTATCTTATTGAACTAGCTTTTTGCTCAAGCTAAGATTAGGGTTTTGCATGCTTGCTTTTATAAGCAAGCCTCTTCTATTGTATTATGGTAATTCGAATATATCATTTTGCATGTTTTTATGCAAACTCTTTTCCTTTTTTGTTTTTCTCTTCTGTGGAAGGTTATTTCTTGGTTTGCATTTCAGATCTTGGTTTCTAACATGATATCAGAGCCTTGATTTGCAATCCCTTCTCAGTTTTTTGAGAAAATCATTGCAAAGTTTGTTCGGGGTCCCTCAAGGGTTTTTCTCCTTGAGTATATTTATGCAGCGTTTTGGATCAAATCGAGTTTTTTCATTCGATTCAGAGCACTAGAAAAGATTGAGGTTTGATGAAAGTCATTTTTTATTGGAGCTATTTTTAGTTTTGCTTCATAAATCCAGCTTCCACTCAGTTGTAGGAAAAATGATTTCTGGGTTTTGTAGCCAGGGTCGAAATCCAATTAGGTATCTTTCAGTTTTTTTATTTCTTTCATGGATCTGAAGAAAATAGCTGCACAAAAATATCACGCGTCATTTTTTTTATCCTGAAAGGTTGCAAAAAATTATTTCTTCATTTTCTACTTGCTAGATCAAAAAACGATTTCTGGGTTTTATTTTCAGCTTCAAAAAAAAATTGGGTTTCTATTTTTGTCTACTCATTATAAAAAGATTTTTTAGAAATCAAATTTGAAGATTTTTCATCATGTAGGCAGATGTGAACATTGGTTTGTGCATGCACTCATTTTTGTTTTCATGAACTAGGTTTACATTTTCTCTGTAGTTTATGCATGTTTTGCATTATCTCCTTATGCAATCATTGGGTATTGTAATAATGAACTGATATAAAGTTCCATTAAGGGGGGTTTTTGCATCCATCTTTCATGTTGGTGACAACTCGCATGAGTTTGTCTGGTTCTTGTTGTCTTCTTCTAGCTTCTTTCTTGCCTAGCCAGACACATTGTTGGTTTGCTTTGGTTCACACTTCACATTGAGATTTTATGGTTCTTGATCCGCATTGATTCAAATCTTTCTCATTTAAAGGCCATGTTTTTATGGTTAATGTTCCAAAATCTTGATGGTACTCATCCTATGGGCAGTTTTAGTTTTAGTTTAGCATTGGCTTTGAGAGACACAACTTCCAGATTTGTCATCATTATGGGTCCATTCATCCTTTCATCTACTGTTGCTCACAGATTCCAGGGTTGATCCAATATGTGAGTTTCCAGTGTTCCTTGGCATCGGGTCTATTGTTGCATTTGTGATTCCAATATGGTATTTTGCAAACAAAACTATCTTTCCTTGCTTGCCGGATTTGGGGTTCCAGTGTTGCTTCATCAGAGTTCTTCCAATGCTTCTTCGCAATAGTTCATCTCTTTGAAGGGGGGTTTTTCCCACTGGGTTTTTCTCTCTTTATTTTTGTACATGAGTACCTGATCAGGCCTTGTTGCCAGGACTCATATTTGCATAATAATCTACTTCTCCCTAAGTTGCACTTATGGGGGGGTGTTAGTGTAATTAATATTTAATTATGCTTGCATAACTTAGGCATTATTTTAATTCCTAGGTTTATTATTATCATCCTTATCTTATTGAGCTAGCTTTTTGCTCAAGCTAAGATTAGGGTTTTGCATGCTTGCTTTTATAAGCAAGCCTCTTCTATTGTATTATGGTACTTCAAATATATCATTTTGCATGTTTTTATGCAAACTCTTTGCCTTTTTTGTTTTTCTCTTCTGTGGAAGGTTATTTCTTGGTTTGCATTTCATCTTGGTTTCTAACAGATTGGTCCTCTCTTAAAGAAATTAGGCACGATGTTCCCTAAGTTGAGACCTTACATGAACTAATAAAAACCCCTTTGAACATACCTTACAGTACTTTGCATTTACAATAATTGTTATATGGCCACCTTGCATAACACCCTTTGCTTTCCTATGGAGCCATCTTGTTTATTCATGGGTGATAGCATACAAATTTTTTCTTACCTCATGGATCCTGACATTCATGTTGTGTGGTGCCTTATCAAAGTTACTAGGAGGTATAGCTTTGGTATGGTTAATGTATGGGAAGTTGAACTTAGGCATGAATTTCCCATAGCCACTTGCTTGTTTGTGTCAACACATACCAATTGTGTGTGTATGTGTCTTTGGAGGCTCACCTAGTAGATGGCTTGAGGTTCCACTAGCCCTTGTGAGCGTGCATTTTGTTTGCATAGTGGACATTGTGTTCCACTTGTAAATGTTTCTTGAACAAACAACTAAGGCTTGATCCACATCGTGTTGAATAGTCGAGTCTTGATCCACCCTCTTTCTTTTTATTTCTTATTTATGTCTTTAACAGTGCATGCTAGTATCTTGTTGTTGCTTCATACATTATTCACATGCATGCTCTTTTGTGCCTATGTTGGTTTGCCATATGATCTTGATCATGGGGGCTTGCACAACCCTCTTGATCATTGTCATCCTATCTCACTAGCATTGGTACACTTAGATCCCTCTTGATGAAAATTCATCTACTTAAGTGTGAGTTTGATGCAAGGTCATCCTCTCACTAAAGTGGGGGCTAAATGTAGTGATGAAAATGAAAAAAGTATCTCTTTTCCTCACTTAATTTGGAAATTAATAAAATGAGCTAAGTGATGCCTTAATTTAGTATTGTAATTTGTTTTACATATTCACAATAGCTTTTGGGCCCCTTTTAATTAAACTAAGGTCTATTTATTCCTTAATTGGTCCTATTTTACATCCACAAACCTAATTAAATGCATTTTTCTAAGGATAATTTCTCAAAATTTAATAAATGACAAATCATAATTCATGTTTTTGAGTTATGTGTTCTAGATCTAGTGATCTAGGACTCATACACCACCTTGGGTGTATGGGTCCCACCTAGATCTTGGGGCTTGATTTCAAATATTGCATTGAACTTAACATTCTTGGATTTTGTGTCCCATGTTTAAAGACACTGGGACTCGTATGCCCAATTGGTGTATGAGTCCAACTTTAACCAAGACCTATTTTTAATTCAAATTATTGACATGATTTTATGATCCTAGATCTGATGTCAGCTTACAGTGTTGTAATTTTAGGAAATTTGGCATAAACAAGTATAAATACAAGGTTATTTCACATAATTTCTCCTAGCAATTTCAAGTATCTAAGCAATCGTAACAAGCAATCTAGAAAGTATTCAAGTATCCTACCAATTTTGAGATCAAGAATTCTTAAGGAAAGATCATTCAAGAGGAAATCATCAAGCATTTGGAGCAACATTCAAGATTCAAGCATCATGTCAAAGTCTTCATGCATCATGTGTGTTTGTGAGCTAAAATTTGTGATGTAGGTTTTCATGATTCAAGCAAGCATTCAAAGACATTATTTCATATCAACAATTAAGAATCAAGATCCACATTCATGTTAGCCATTATACACAAGTTTACAACCTTTACTTCAAGGGTTTGGTGAATTGAAAAATTACATTTGTTCATTCATCATTCCTTCATGCTATTTTATTTCATTTTAATGTTTAATTACCAAAACAAGTTTTGACCAAGGCAAACCCCTATTCTCTAACACAAAAAAAAAATCTCTTTTGATGTGTGATTGTAGATCTTGGTAGATTAGAGCTTGAATATCCTTTGAAGACAAATTTGCAAGATTGAAGAAAGTTGTCAAAGTTGTTAAGAAGTTGTCATCTTCACGAAAAACTCACCTATAGATTAGAATTCAGACTTTTTAGACCTAAAGATCGGATAAGATGAAAGCTATAGAAGATCACTAGAGGCTACAAAAATATCAAAAAAACCCTAGTAACAAGACTAAATCACCACCTTGGGCGTATGAGTCCCTGTATAGCCCTTTTGGAATCTTTTAGTGGATTCTAATCAGTCACCAAGAGATTACAAATTCTTCCCAGAAACCCTAAACTAGGACTAAATCACCCAATCTAGCGTATTACTCATAGTGCACTTGGAAAACAAGAAATTTCAGGACTTTCAGACCTTGTTTAGACATATTCACTCCTCCAGGTACTTTTATGTTCTTTGTTTATCAGTATGATTTCGTGCTTCTAAGTTTCTAGGGCTTTGTGCATAGCATTTGCATTTCTCCTTTGAAACTTTATTTTAATGGTGAACCCCCATCTAATCACAAAAGGAAACCACTAGTCCTTCCCTCAATTGAGTCACTTGGTTGAGGGATATTGATTTCCCAATGATTAAAGTGTGAAATAGGTCCTAAGTTCTATCTCCCAAAAGGTGCAACCCTATTTTCATTTAATCAATGTGAAAGTTTGTATGCTCTACTAGTTATTTCTAGGAGTTGAAATTTTTCTCTTTGATCCATTTTTGAAAGATATTGATCAAACAAACTTCACATGAGCACAATAATCTCTTGAGATGACCAAGAAAAGTCATTCTATGAATTGGTTGTGATCCAATAAGATTAAGACACCTAGATAAGTGGCCTTGAGCTAGAGGAGGTCCCTATAGATTTGGTTAGGAGTGTAGACACATTGGATACATTGGTTGTTGTGGCCACCTAGTGGTAATAGAGTGCATTAGTGTGGCTTTAAAATAATATTTCTTTCAAAACCTATGCTATGAATAATTTGGGCACTACAATAAAAAATCACCACTTGGCAGGGACTTGTTGGCTTGAACCTTTGAGTCATTAAGGAATAGGCCCACCATAAATGATGCAAAATTAATAAAAAAGAGGCCACGTCAAACCACATCACTTGAGGGTGACATGTGATAGCCAAGAGCATGATCACAACTTTGAAATGAAGATCACTAATAAAGGAGTTTGTGTGATGCAATAAGAAATTGCCACTTGGAAGGAGGTGGACCAACATTGAGGGAAAAAATTGTTGACAATTCAAGGATATGTAGCATTAAAGTACAAAGATATATCTTTAGAAGAACAAGATTGAATGAATTTTCACTATGAAAAATCTATACACTCCAATGAAAATATGATACCTATCACATAGCCATTAGACCACATACTTCTCACATGTAAAAGAGAAGGAAAACCAACCAAGCTCATGAGACATGTGGCATCATAGTGCAATAGCACAAACTCAACTTTTACTTTAAAAGTGATCCTATGCTATGAAGATATATTACACTATGAACACGAGCTTGCCATCTACGAATGATGTAACCTTTATTTGTGGGGAAAGCACAGGTCACCAAGAGTGACACATGACAACATATCACACCGAAAAAACCTTAATGAGATCGATTATTTATAACTATTGGGATTAGTGTGTCTCAACCTTAGTGAGTCCCTTGATTATTTATTAATCATTTCCCCCTAAGTTACTGATTTAATTAATTAAATACAATAATATTTAGTTCCAAATTTCTAAGTCACTTTGTGGGACCCAGAAGGGAGTTGGAATCTTACATGAAAGGTGTGGAAAAGAAAAATTGACACATGTCACATGGGTGCTCCATTGGGAAAAGGAAAATGTTTTCAAATAAAAATTGGTGCCATGTTGACATGTGGCAATGTGTTTTGGAAATAAGTATTGGCAGGGTCCACTTGTGTGAGTGTTTATCTCTTTGAAAAAACAAAGACAAGGAAATTGGATAGTTGTCATCTTAGGGCTCATTTGAGCATTGTAAATTTTAGAAACCTCAAGGAGGAGTGCCCTTATGCCATGTGGCATGCTTTTTGACTTGTTAACTAAATCTTGAAGAGGAAATTTTCTTAATGAAGACTAAGTTGACACTTGGAGTGACTAGGAGTTGTGGGTGAGTTATATTTTGTCAGTAAAGTTGATTTTCTCTATGAGATGCCTAGCATGTGAGGCTGCTTTATTTTTAGAGCTACAAGCCTTGCATGTTGTTGATTTTCAGTTTGTATGCATGCAGGAGACTATGAGATTGATACATGACAAAAATAAACACCCTTGTATGAGAAGTATTTATTGGTACCTTAGTGTAATTTTTTGTAGAGCTTGATTGTAATTTTATGAGATTTCATTATGCTACCAAATTCACTCTAGATTTGTATCACAGTGAAACAACACCTGCAAGAGCATAGACTCTGCACATTGTATTGTAATAGATTTCACTGGAAATACAACTAATTTGTGCTTTAGTGTGTGGGATTTTTCTCGAAAGGGTTTTTCTACATAAATTCTATGTTATGCATTTTAATGGCTTAAATAGGGAATTAATCCAATTACATGTACATTCTTAAGTGAAATTGTTAAAGTTAAATATTTGAAACAAATTTTTGCAACCTCTTCCCTGATTGATTTGTATTAGGGAAGCATTTTCACACTTGACTTTCCTTTTAGTTGGCATAAGATCCTAGTCAACTTTGTTATCCTTGGTGAGTTATAAGGGTTTTTTGTGCTTATATAGATTCAATGGGAGTTCTTACAAAGAGAGCTTTGTAATCTTATTTGCAGTTTTAAGATGGCAATCACATATAGAAGAATAGAGATGGAGGAATCCAATGGCAGTAATTTTGAGTTGTGGAAACTCAAAATGGAGGATATGATCCTAGATAGAGATTTATGGGCTGAAATATCTAGTACAAGACCAACGTCAACCTTGCAAGAGAATTGGAACCTAATAGATAAAAAATCCAAGGGTTTGATAAGACTCTATTTGGGTAATTATGCTCTTGAATATCCATGAGGAGAAGACTGCAACTAGTATTTGGAAGAAGCTTGGTGAAATTTATCAAGGGAAATCCTTAGTGAAAAATATTTTCTTGAGAAATAATTTGTATTCTTTAAGGAGGAGGAAGGATGATTAGTTGTTGATCACTTGAATACATTCATATGCTAGTGGCTCAACTGGGTTATGTTGGTGTGAAGATTGAAGACAAGGATTGTTGCATGCTTCTATTATGTTCTTTGTCATAATTATGGGACCACATCATTATGGATATTGGAAGCACAACCACCACCTTCAAGATGGAAGATGTGGTTGGGTATGTGTAGGATCATGATGGACCAAAAAGTGGCGATATGATGGGTATGTGTAGGGTATGTGGTAGATGACTTTGTTTTACCCAAAATTGATGAAACAAAAAGGGTTTTAAAGGAGATTCTAAACTTTCCACCAATATAAATTATGCTTTACTTTGAATTTAATAAATAATTATTATTCATTTTCTATTTGAATTACGACTAAAGTCTTGATTGATAGGTTGATTGAAAAACATCTATAGCTTTCAAATGGTATCACATTTTTTGAATCAAACATGTGTCACATTATATGCTTCACATACTATAGGATTAAAAAAATGAATTTCATGAAGTTTTGACCAAGTTAAGGTGGTTAGACATATGAGTTTTAATATTTTTAAAACTTTTAATAAAAAAATCATAATTAATTATTTACTTAGAAAAAATTACAAAAATATGCATCACATCCAGACATGAGTCTTCTATTTATATTTAAAATATTAAAAAAATATTATCATTTTATTGTGCTTAGGTGGTCGTTACTACTTCTTATTTTTCCCTAAAATTTAAGTACTACTACATTGAAATTTCAAATTTTCACCAAATAGATTTAAAAATAAATAAACCTAGTAGTTTAGAAACTACATTCAATTTTCTACAAATTCTATTCTTACATATTTTTGAAATAATATAGATAACTTATTCAAATTTTTACGTCATGTTGCCTAACTCTGATTTTTCTAAATTTTTTGCCACTTAAGGGCCTATTTTTTCCATGATGATCCTGCACATACCTGGTTCCTTCATTGTTATCTAAAGAGATATAGAGGAAGTCTTCTAAAAAATCCAAGGATGCCTTGTTGATTCATGGTAGATTGAAGGAGTAAAGTAAGAAAAAGGATAATAAGTCTAAGTCCAAGTCTTTGGGGAGATCTAAGTCTCTTGGAAAAAAATTCAAGGCTAAATGTTGGAATTGTGGGAAATCATCATTTTTGGAAAGATTGTAGAGAGGAGTAAAAGAAGAAAAATGATAAATCTGATTTTGAATGCTCATATGAAGATGCAGATGCATTTGTTGTAGCCTTGGCAATGCATGAATCAAAATATGTGTGGTTGATTGACTCAAGTTCCTCTTTCCACATGACCTCTCATAGAGGCTGGATCTCAAAGTATGAAGAGTATGATGGTGGGAAGGTGTATCTGGGTGATGAATCTCACCTAAAGATTGTTGGACATGGAAGAGTTAGGATTCAATTCCTTGATGGTAGAGTGAGAAGGATTGATGGTGTTCTTCACATCCCTGGTTTGGCATGAAACCTACTCTCAGTAAGTTGGGCGATGCAGGAGTGCAGGTTGTTTTCTTGAGTAGTAGATGCAAGATGACCATAGGTGGTATGGTGCTTGCAAAGGGTGTTTAGATTGGAACTCTATATAAGATGGATGCTTGCATAGTTCAGTGTAATAGTGCTTCTCTTAAGTCCAAGAAAAGGGATTTAGATTCCTCATCCTCACCATCAGATTGAGCAAAGAAGAAGATTGTGGTGTCTACATTTGATGGTCGTGCTTTCTTGGTACCTAAGGTTGCCAATTATTTGGAGATGAAGCTCCCATCAAAGAAAATAATGTTGTGGCCCCAAAGGCTTGGCCATATTGGTGAGAAGGGTCTTAAAGCCCTAAAAAATAAGAGCCTTGCTTAAGGACTTGATGATAGTAATCCTGAGTTTGATTTTTATGAACATTGTATATAAGGAAAACAACACCATGCTTCATTTTATTTTATTTCTCAGAAATCTTCTGGGGTTTTGGATTATGTGTATTTTGATGTGTTTGGTAAGTTAATGTTCCTTTTTTGTCTAGATTAGTGTACTTTTTCTCATTCATAAATGACTATTCTAGGACATTTGTGTATTTCCTAAGAAGTAAGTTTGAAGTTTTCAGTTGGTTTAAGGAATTCAAATCCTTGGTTGAAAACTAGATTGGTAGAAAAATCAAATGTGTGAGAGTGGATAATTGTGGTGATTTTTGTTATGTATAATTTGATTGGTTCTATAAGGACCATGGGATTGAGAGACACAAGACAACTCTATACACTCCACAACAAAATGGAGTTGTAGAGAGGATGAACAAAACATTGATGGAGAGGACTAGGAGTATGCTAAGTAGTGTTGGCCTCAAACAAAAGTTTTGGGTTGAAGCTATAGCTATTGCATGTTACTTGATTAGTAAGTCTCCTAATTTAGCTCTTGTCAAAAAGACACCTATTGAGGCATGGTTTGACAAGAAGCCTTTGATGAGACATCTCCAAGGCTTTTGTTGTGAGGCATATGTTCATGTTCCTGATGTGAAGAGATCTAAGTTGAAGAACAAGGTAGTGTATCTTCATTGACTATGGTGTTGGTGTGAAAGGGTACAAGCTTTGGGATCCAATTGTAGAGAAGGTGATCTATAGTATAAGTGTGATGTTTTGTGAGCTAAAACCTTCCACAGTTGATCTACAACCAAAGAAGGAAGAAATGAGGTAGTTCAAATTCCACCTACTCTTGAGAGAGATGAACTACGTACTCTTGGTGGACTTGATGATTAGGAGAGCTCTAGCAGCTTTGATAGCTTTGAAGAAGAGCCATAACCTCAAACTCAATAGTTGAGGAGGTCTACATGAGAAAGGTGACAACCACATAGATTTGGGTATTTTATGTTGGATTCTAGTGGCATATTTTCTTTGATTGGTAATATTGACGAGCTTAGGATAGTGGGAGAGGCTATGGGTATACATGACATATATTCTTGAATGAAATCCATGAATGAAGAGATGGTGGTATTGAAAAGGAATGCTACGTAGGATCTGGCACCCTTGCTAAAAGGACATAAACTAGTTGGATGCAAATGGGTGTTCAATAAGAAAATGGGTCCTGATGGTAGTGTTGAGAAACATAAGGCAAGGTTGATCATGAAGGGATATTCAAAAGTGGAGGGAATAGATTATGGACATATTTTCTCTCTTGTTTCTAATATGACATCCATTTGGTTCTTGTTATCACTTGTAGTAGCTTATGAATTTGAAATCAAGAAAATAGATGTGAAGACAACTTTCCTTCATGGTGATTTAGAGGAGGAAATTTACATGTCACAGTCAAAGAATTTCGTTGTGAAAGGGAAAGAAAATATTATGTGCAATTTGAGAAAATATTTGTATGGTTTGAAACAATCTCCTAAGATGTGGTACCAGAAGTTTGACACATATGGATTACCCTTGGGATTTTTGAGATCTAAATCTGACCATTGTGTCTATTACAAGATTGATAATGGTCACATTCTCATTATTGTCCTATATATGGATGATATGTTGTTTATTGGGAATGGAAAAAAGTATGATTTCAGATTTGAAGTCTCAATTATCAGCATAGTTTAAGATGAAAGATCTGGGTGCAACAAGGTATATTCTAGGGATTGAGATCAGAAGAGATAGAGCTAATAGAAAGCTTTGGTTAAGCTAGAGCAAGTATGTGAAATCTATGTTGGAGAGATTCAACATGACTACTTATAGATAGTTAGTTGTTCCTGTTATGCAAGGGATGAAGATTTTTGTGGAGGATTATCTAAAATCTACTATTGAGATGGACAACATGACCAAAGTTCCTTATATGAGTGTTGTTGGCAACTTCTCCACCATTAAACCATTTTATTTTTAAGTTTGTTATTTTGGTTGATGACACATTTTATAGAGCATTGAACTTTACAACACCTTGAAGTTGATGTAGATCACTTGGAAGGTTAGAGATGGCTATTTATTTTTCATCTTAAATCATTGGAAGGGGTATAATGAACAAGGAATAATCAAGGGTAGAGAACTAGAAGTCCAAGTGTGAGCATGAGGATTGAGGATCACAATGAAGTTTAATGAAGAGATCAATTGCCACTAAAAGTGACAAATAACAATTGAATATTGTAGATGTAATAGTATTCATTAATAGTAGCAAATAAAAAGTTTTGGTCTAAATGTAGTTAGTCCATTGTAGTGATTTATAATTAGTTAAATGTGAGAATAATAAATTTTAGTTTGGTTTTCCTATAATTTATTGTTGATATTATGTTTGGGTATTTGGTTGCATGGTTGGATAATCCTTCATTGGATCCTCCACCCATGATTACATCACCAAGATTCTTTGTTTCTAGTTGTCCAATCCATATAAAGATTATCACATTTATTTGATCCCACTTTCACCATATTAAAGTATCCACACACAACCTAGGTGGCAATAGTAACTGAGTTAACAATCTAATAGCAAATATTAATATTTCAATCATTGTTAGAAACTTAAATATTAATACATGGAAGGAGTGATTATTAATATTAAAGAGTTCCCACAAATCCTTATTGGTGGGGTCATGTCCTTAGTCCATTATATAGATACCATTTTAAAGAAATATTGCCTCATGATTGATACAGACAAAGTGACTTGCTAGCCATATGGCATGGAAACTTGTATGAATCAAAAGGCCTGAATTTTTAACCTCTTGCATATAAAGAATATCTAGGTTTGTAAAGATTTTTTGAATATCTCACATAATATAGTTTCTTCATAGGTCTACCACACATTGAACATTCCATAAGAGAGTTTTAATGGAATATGAGAATATAGAGCCATATCACTCCTATTAAGTTCTCAAAGAGATTCACAACTATTGTACACAAAATCACTTTCTATCATGGGTTTATAACTTTGTAGTTGTAGAGTTGGCATGAAATTCATTCATTTTCTAGAATTAAGTACTTAATCTCCAAATGCTAAATTGATTACTTTGAGAGAACATTGAAATTTTTTTAGAAGAAGAGGAAGAAGTAGCCAATATATCTATTTGAGAAGATAAGATATTGGTAGTAAGTGGTGTTTAAATAAATTAGTATTTACTCACCTCTCTGGAGGATTTACCAAGGTGTTGGGAGATAATTATTTCCTTCATATTGTTGAAAATTGAGGTGTTTATGTAGCTTAATACTTTGTAAAACTTTATGATTGCTGATCTGAATATGTATTCTTTCTTTGTGTGTAATTATCTGATTAATTCATTTTATCATCTGTAGAATGAAGACAAAAGGTTGTAGAAGAATTAGATAGGGTATTAGAAGATACACAAGATATATTGTGGAGAAACCCTTTTAGGAAAAAACTCCACCAAGAATCAATGCATTCTTTAATCTCTGAAGTAGATTTCAATAATTCTAATCCTTTCTTGAGAATGAATCTTTTGCCTTCACCAAATATTCTTCAGAACCTGTAATAAAACTGATACTAACTCTCTTCAACTTGCTTGAGATAAATAGGCAATAATCAAATTTGTAAACTCCAAAGAGTTACAATTACAAATTTCAATCCCTATCTCACAAAAGGTATGCCTATCTCTTGCAAGTAGAGTTCTACGATGAAGAACAATGACAAAACATGAGCTTCATCCATTTGGGCATCCCAAACTAAATTCACAACTGAACCTTTATTTTGAAGATATCTTCAAGGCTTATCCTCAAAGTAGGTGCCCAAGAAAAGGCCCACTTAACTCAACCTTTTGAAATATCTTAGCATGCAAAAAATTTAACTCCAAGAAGCCAACTTGGGCTCCCAAGGTGGGTCCAAGTCATTATTTGTTAACTTAAACATATCTCTCCACCATTCATGCAAGAATGGCCATCCCCTGTTAACTGAAGGTAGTCACTTGCTATCTGTCATGCAACTAAAGTCATTAGTCATGTATTCCAAGTTAATTGAAGTCAAATAGGATTCAAATAAAACTAACTGAAGATAACTAAACCATAAATAAACTTAACTGAATAGAACTAAACTAAACTAATTCTAAATTGAATTGAATTGAATTGAACTGAACTACATGCATGTAAATACCAATCCCTAACTCCTAGGATCTTTCCATGCATGCATAAGTGCTATATTTTACTCCAAATAGTTAACTTAACTTAACTTGAGGTGAGTGTCACCTTCCATGTGGGTGCCCCATGTGCCCCTATTATTTAGGAACTCATATTGGACACCCTCACATGCTCCTAACATTTAGAATTAATTGAAAATGTCAATTAACATGATTATTTCATTCAAAATTAATCTCTTTCTAATCTTAGCATTTGAGAACAATTTCCAAGGACTTAGGAGATACATGAAATATATAATGTTTAGGATTGCAATTAAATGGAATCCTATTTCCAACATTCTCCCACTTGACATTATACATTGCAATTATTCCAAACAAGGAATAATTATAAATCAAGTATAAGACTTAAGGCCAATGGCCTTCCTGTACCAACTAATCAATCCATCCCAACTTCAAATGCAACTTGCATAATCATGAAGCTCCAATAAAATGATTAAAACCAAGAGAACTTATCTATAGGAACTGATTTCATAAGATAATCTGTAACATTAATTAAAGTGTCAAATTTCTCAATTAATAACTTCCCACTCTCAACCATTTCTCACACAAAGTGATACTGAATATCAACATGCTTAGTACGAGCATGATAAATAGGATTTTTGGCTAAACACATAGCACTCTGACTATCACATTCAAATTTAACTTACTTGCAATTAAAACCAATAGCTTTTCCAAGTATCTATATCCAAACCGCCTCTTTGGAGGCATGTGAAACCATCGATTGTATTGAACTCATGTTCAACCAAGGTGTAGGATTCTTGTTCTTTACTATTGAAAATAGTTTTTCTTACAAGTAACCATTCCAACATACATCTCTTACCATAAGAGAACTCAAGCCTCACCTATTTCTCCAAGTATTCATGAGGACCTGTAGCCAACCAATCGATGCCAAACTCCAAATGCAACACAACACTATCATGAAGTAATCAAGCAAATGATTAATGTACCTGATACTTAAGAGAACTACACAATATCAATGTCAAAGCTCCAATCATGAACATAAACATGGCATCCATGATCTAACCATCTCCTCCTAGGAGATCGTTTGCACCATAACATATATACATCTTGGTCTCAAGAGAACATGTAATATACCAAAATCTAAACTAGTATCAAGAGTATAACATGACATCATAAAAAATACACTCTAAACCAAGAAACCATATCTCCAATCACATGGATATAACCTTACCAACGATGCATCCACGTCACTGCCAACAACTCCCACTAAACCCTGATATTGAGTCACACTCATTGTGACTACCATCCTCTCTATGAACATCACTTTGAAACATGAAGCAAAGAGTTAACACAAACAATATTAGCTGAAATAACCAATGAATCATTACTGTCATTCGAGGATTCCTCTATAGAAAAATCAAAATTCTCTTTCTTGTTCTTACAATCCTTCTTCACATCTCTCAGTTTACGATAGTTCCAACACTTTACCTTACTCTGTCCTTCTAACTTATCCTTCCCTTCCTTGTCTCCCTTAGGTTCCTTTTTCTCACGCATACCTTTTAAAAATAAGACATCTTAGATACCCTCTTTAGAATTCCTCCTTATCTCCTATGATAGGAGAGTAGGAACTATATTGTTCATCTTAGGATCTGCACCACTATGACTTATAGGAAAAATTAGATTTTACCAAGATTTTGGTAAGAACAAAGTAACAAAATATATTTATCTTCATCTTCTAGCTTTACATATACAGATGCTAACTAACTGAGAATCAAATTAAAAGCATTCAAATGATTTGCAACAAAATCACCTTCTTTCATCTTTAAAGAATACAACCATATTTTCAGATACAACTTATTAGTAAGACTTTTAGTTTGATAAATATCACCTATTCTCTTCCACAACTTATATGTAGTAGTTTCTTTTGAAACATTCAATATAACAACTTCAACAAGACATAATCTTATGGTTCCTCTTGCCTTCTTATGAAGCTTATCCCAACCCTCATTTGACATTGTTGTATGTGACTTTGTCTCATTACCAACAACTAACCATTGATCTCTCTCTTCAAGGAGATCCTCCATTTTTAATTTACACATCTCATAATTAGATCCATTGAACCTTTCAATATCTAAATGAGAATTCATTGTAACAAAACTTATTTTTTCAAAATCAGCAATAACAAAACTAATAAAAGCGCCCACTACAACCAAAAACCCTTCAATATTTTAAGAGAAAGACATCCCAATACTCTACCCAACCTTAGCCCTGATACCAAATATTGAAAATTGAGGTGTTTATGTAGCTTAATACTTTGTAAAACTTTATAATTTCTGATCTAAATATGTATTCTTTGTTACAAATTCTTTGTGGGTGATTATCTAATTAATTCATTTTATTATTTGTAGAATGAAGATAGAAGGTTGTAGAAGAACTAGGCAAGATATTAGAAGATACACAACATATATTGTGGAGAAACACTTTCAGGAAAAAACTCCACCAAAAATCAATGTATTATTTAATCTTTGAAGTAGATTACAATAATTCCAATCCTTTCCTTAGAATGCATCTTTTTCCTTCACCAAATCTTCTTCACAACCTATAATAAAGCTAATACTAACTCTCTTCAACTTGCTTGAGATAAATAGGCAATAATCAAATTTGTAAACTCCAAAGAGTTAAAATTACAAAGATCAATCCCTATCTCACAAAAGGTACACCTATCTCTTGCAAGAAGAGTTCTACCATGAAGAAAAATACCAAAACATGAGCTTCATCCATTTGGGTGTCTCAAATTGAAGTCACAACTGAACCTTTATTCTGAAGATTTCTTCAAGGATAATCCTCAAAGTAGGCACCCAAGAAAGGGACCAATTAACTCAACCTTCTAAAATATCTTAGCATGCTAAAGATTTAACTCCAAGAAGCCAACTTGGGCACCCAAGGTGGGTCCAAGTCATTCTTTGTTAACTTAAGCATATCTCTCCACCATTCATGCAAGAATGGTCATCCCCTGTTAACTGAAGGTAGTCACTTGCTATCTGTCATGCAACTCAAGTCATTAGTCATGCATTCCAAGTTAATTGAAGTCAACTAGCATTCAACTAAAACTAACTAAAGATAACTGAACTAAATTGAACTAAACTGAGCTTCATGCATGTAAACATCAATCCCTAACTCCTAGGATATTTACATGCATTCAAAAGTGTTATCTTTTACTCCAAATAGTTAACTTAACTTAACTTAAGGTGAGTGTCACCTTCCATGTGGGTACCCCATGTTCCCCTATTATTTAGGAACTCATATTGGATGCCCTCACATGCTCCTAACATATAGAATTAATTACAAATGTCAATTAACATGATTATTTCATTCAAAATTAATCTCTTTCTAATCCTAGTGTTTGAGAACACTTTCCAAGGACTTAGGAGATACATGAAATAAATAATGTTTAGGATTGAAATTAAATGGCATCCTATTTCCAACACATATTATCAAGCAGATTTGAAACTAAAGAACCAAAAATATTTTGTTGTGACCCTTCATGAAAAGATGGTTTTTATCTCATTATCCTGAATATTCTTACAATCTCCCCTTGTAGTTGGATCCTTCCTCATTTTTTTAGGAGGTATGCCACTAATAAGTTTAGGGGTAATATTCACCCTTGATATTACTAAGGGAAAATATTTAATTTTGTGTTTAGAGAATTGACACCAATAATAAGTGTTCAACAAATCAAGATACATAAATATCTAGGCATGACAAAACTAGCTAATTTTAATGTTAATAGAGGCTTTGAGGTCTTTAGAAAGATCAAACTCAACACAAACATATGTTTGAGGATGACTAGAAAAAATATTATTTGGAATAACACATACAAATTTCTAGAGAGGAAATAATACATTTTAGTGAAGGCTATTATGGCAAGGGTGAAATATGAAACTTGATCCAAATTGGGATTTGTTAGGTCCCAAAACTATTAACTAAAATCCAAGGACATTGTTTTTTCCTCAAGGCCCAGGGGTGCCATTAGGGTAAAATAATGATTCATCAACAAATTATATGGGTTTCAATGCCAATGAATGAGAGTGGGTAAGCTCTCATACACTTTGGAATTAGCTAGCCATATGAGGGTATTCCTAGAGGTATCCTTGTTGTTCCTATTGCACACACGTCCTTTTCAGACTAGGGACCCTCCCTTCCTTTTATTTTTCCTTTTTCAGGTCATTTTTTCCTTTACCTCATTTTGTGTGCCCCCATTTCTGAGCTTAAGGTTGTCATGTGCAATGAAGACACCAAATTCCCTTTGACCAAAATCACCACCTCAAACTTGCTAAGTCTTTTGCTTTTGTGGAAATCCCCTTGCGGGTTTCCCTTAGCCTTTTTTTCCCCGACATCTTTTAGGCCTTGCAAATGTGCATTTGTGGGTCTCCCTTGGTAGGTCACCATTGTTGCTCAGTCACTAGTTAGCGGCCAACCTCAGGAATCCACCCACATGGTAGGTCCCACATCATTCTTTGTTGTTGGAGTCTTCACTCAATTGTCATGCTAGGTCGGGTTTCCCCAACCCCACCTACCTATTTTCCACTGTATTGGGTATTTAATGCATGCCATTAATGATATTCATCCTATAAATATGCAGCCCCACTTATCATTTTCATTCGCATTTGCAAATTTTAAGGAGACAGAAAATGGAAAACAAAGAGCTCTCATGCACACAATCCTGTAACAAGATTCAAATGGTTTCCTTTAGATTTTTCTATGATTTTGAGGTAAGTTTGTCATTCTTTAGTGCCGAGTGTTTTGAAATGCTCCTCTTTTAGCTAGGGTTTTGTAAATGGTTGAGAATCCTTGTAAAAAAATGTCAAACCCTTTGTAATCTTCAATCCCGGGACCTACAGTTTTCTTCCCCAGTGCTTGAAGTTCTTGGCATCAACCTTAAATCATAAAATCACCTCTATGCGGAATCTCGTGACACCATCACATTTCATCACATGATAGACAAACCCTTGTAGCCCACACCATCATTATCATTATCCTTGATTGACATTGAGAATTTTAGAGAAAAACTAAGTCCTCATCCTTTTTGTGGGAGTACCTATGTGGGATTCCACTTGTGGGTTGCCCTTATGCCCTCGCCATTGTCTAGTAGCCAAACCCTCATGATTGCTCGCACTACATGATCTGCATTCCCTAGTATCATCAAATGAACTGAGCCCCGTCACTTGAAATTTTGCTAAGTCCAAGTGGACTTGCAGGCCGCTACATGTGGCTCACCTCCATCCCATTTTCGTTGTTTAGTGGCGAGATCACCCTATCTTCCCACAATGAGGACTTAGCGCCCATCACCGCCTTCTTCGTCTTCAAGAGTTGGTTCAACAAAATGACTAAGTCAAAGTAGCTTGTGGGGTGACCTCTATGGGTGGCCATATGTGGATAGCCCCTGCTTTGTTGTCATTCCCTAACATTTGAGTGCCCACCTTTGTTTGCACTACGAACCTCACATTGTTGGTTTCCCTTTTCTCTTTTGAAGACTATTAACACATAACCTAAGTTCATGAGCTTGTTGTGGGACTACCTATGTGAGCTGTCGCTTGCAAACCACCATCCCTATAAGGCCATTTTTGGATTGAAAACATTTGAAAACAACTTGATAAATTCCATCTACACGTCCCAAAATGATAAAACTCTAAGACACAAGCTTAGTTGTTCAAGGTGCCCATGGGTCCCGTAATGTGAAACTCTACATGTAGGTTGTTATCCCCTGGATGTCACTACTTAACAATTGAGCTCCAAACATCCTTCAACCTCCTTACTTCTACATAATCCAAACCTGAAAATGCATCATAGCTTAATCTAATGACTGTGGGTACCTCATTGGTCAATTCCGCACATGCCTAATCACCTCACTAGAAATTTGATTGCCAACTCACCTATGTGGAACTTTTACTTTGGGTGGCCACCTATGAGTCTCAGTAGCACTGGAGCCATTTTCTCCCTTCCTTCATCTTGAAAAATTCCATCTCAAGGAAACTCACATACTTGGGCCTACATTCACTTAAATGATCTAAATGAACTTTGAATGCTGAGGAATATTCAATTTTATGATCTTTTGTGAATGTATAAATGGATCTAATGCTTGATTTGCAAGATTTGATTAACATTTCCCCTAACCTATATGTGAATGAACTTATTGCATCTTTTTTCATGCAATATTTATGGAACTTGCTGCGAGTCCATTAGGGAGGCCTATTGAGAAAGCTAATAAAGGAAAGAAGCCTACTTGCGTACCAAGAGGAAAAGAGGAAAATGACCAGATGAATTATCAGTTTCATAGAGTGGAGTGTGCCTCCAAGCTCTCCTCCACTTGGGACATGGTATGAGATACAAACTTGGGGCAATTGGATATTGATGAGTTTAGGAAAAGGTTGATGGTTAATGCTACTACAAAAAATGCATGAAAGATCAGAGCAAGTGGTCTTGAAAAGGTGGCTAGCTTTCCTCCCATGTTAATTGCCTCAAAGTTAGTCATGACTTGTTGAGAATGTTATCATTTCAATTTGAAAATTATTGATAAGGATGGAAGGGTGTGGGAATATTTGTTTGCTAAATCTATTGGACAAACGTTCCACATCCCCACATTTGGTGAAATGGAAGAAATAGAGAAGGGATTTGCTAAAAAATATGTGGAAACAAGACCCTCTTGGATGTAAAAGAATAATCAACCAACATTGGTTGAAACAAAAGAGGGGTAGTGCCAAAAAAGTACCACAACAGTTGTTTAAAAGTGATTTCTTCAAAGAGTGCCATGATCTAGTTACTTTGTTGAGAAGAGTAATGGGCCTCCCAATTGTTGCATTCTTCGAGGAGTGGATGTTCTACTTTATTGAAGAGATCATCCAAGGAGAGACTAAGTTCCATTGGGCCAAAATGATTAGCAACAACTTGCATAATCAACTCATGGCCACATGAAAAAGAGCTCCAATTTTTACATGAATTCATATTTGGTATACCTCTTGGTGAAGAAGTTCCCATACAAATGACTATTCAGTGCAAACCAGCTGGGAACAAAGTGAGGAGAGCTTAAGGTCTATGAATTCCATCCCAAATTATAGTATAGAAACTTCAAAAGAGACTACAGGAGGGTAAATGATGCCTTCATCATGCACATAATTAGACTCCTGGGAGGAGATTTTGAAAGAAGGGAATCATATAGCACAAAGGACTTTATCAAATGATTTGGGTATCTGTTCATACAGTTCCCAAAATTCACATATATCAAAGTAGAAGGGTTCTCAAGGAAGCCCTACTAGTTATTGCACTACCCCAATGACTGCATGATCTTATTAGAAGTCTCTTGACAGTTGCAGACTACCCACACACTATTGAGTGATAAACACCAAGTTGAGATTCCATATCCCTTGACCTTCGGGCAAGGAATGTACTCCTACCCTTCTACCTAATGCATAAATACTTAGAGAAAGAATTGGTGGAGCATAAATTTGATCTCCACATAGACCGAGGAAGGATGGACCCTTATGGAAAGTTGAAGAAATGGGTTGGAAGACAATATTCCCACCGACCTCAAGTTGAGTACTCATGGGAAAACTATGGAGATGATAAAGAAGTACGAATGAGGAACTATATGAGAATGGCAACCTAGTTTGTTAAGTCAGTAAATCTATTCCCTGTGCCTAACTAGATAGTGGAGGAAGATGACAATATTGTTGATGATAGATATAATGTTGTGCCAATTTTCCCTTACTTGTGATAGATTGGAAGGAAGAAGAGGTCAATGATCTCAATATACTCACTCAACCAATTGAAAATAGAACAATGTAGTGGGTGCATGCTCAAATTTCCAAGCTTAATGGGTGCTAAACTAATATATGGTGAGCTCAAAGATGAGCTTGAAAGTGAAACTGAAAGTGGAGCAACCACTACCTCATCAGAAGAAGCTCCCAAGTCCCCACCAACAACAAGGACAAAGAGGAGAAAGGATGCACCAGAGTGTAAATATAAACACAAAGTGTATTGAAGAAAGTCTATAGATGGAGAATCGTCTAAAAGAGCGAGAAGAGTGGGGACGTTTGTACTTGAGATTCCCACCATCTAGGAAGAGGAACACCATGAAGAAAAAGAAGCAATTGAGTAGCTGCCCTTGACACCTACCACATCTGCTCCTGCTATTGTTGTAGCCATTTCCACTCCTCCACCTCCTTCCAATTCTTAGGCTTTGCTTGTCTTGTCTCTGCGCATTGTGGACATCTTAGTCCACCTCACCTCCATCTCGCCAATTGCTCCAATGATGATACTTGACTCCTCCTCTTCTACTACATCCCCATTATTATCTTCTTCACTCCCTCCTCCACTACCTACTTTCTATTCCCTACTGCCCACAATATCAACAATTACCATGCCGCCTCTCACTTTGTCACATGATTTAGTGACATATATGCAAAATGTGCCTGATGAACTCTCTGGGGTAATCCTTGACCCCAATGTCTAGGCTTTAATGGCTCAAATTGCTGCTGCCCCACCCCTTCCCCCACCACCTACAAAGCTACCAAGGATGGAAGCCATGATGCAGATTTTAGAAGAGATGGAAAAGAATCACACATAGAGACAAAGAGAGGCTGTAAAACAAGGAGCCTAAATATTTTGATAGAGATGATTATTTCAAGCACCTAGAGGGTGAACTCAATATAAAATTGGACAAAGTAGCTTTTAACAAGGAGAATTCATGCTCTTTAGAAGAGGATACTGATACTCTTAACAAATGGTATGTGATAGAAACATTAGACCAAGAGCAAGATGAAGATCTGCCCCAACAACATTATGAAGCTATCAAAAGGGTTGATCCTGAAGGGAACCATTCTAAAGAAAAGATAGACACTAACACAAATGTGGAAATACTCGAAGAGCCTCCACTAATTGGCCAAAACAAGGGCTTGGTCCAGGAAGAAGAGGTACCTCTTGAAAAGGTAGAAGGAAAGGAGAAAGATAAAGAAGGGGAAGATGCACTGGGAAAGAGCTTTGACCCTAAGCACCATATTGAGATTGAACAAGAAAAGAGAGCACCCAAAGAAGGAATTACCAAAGAAAACATAACTTCTATCGAGCTGGGAAAAGGGAAGGCTATATAGATAGAGGGCTCGAATTAAGAGGAAAAGAATGATCAAGAAGCTCTGGGTGATGAAGGGGAGCAACCTCGAAATGAAAAGAGACAAGAAGGTGATCATGAATCACCTAAGGGAAAAATCGAGGTTCTTGAATAGCTAGAATGACAATTGAGAAAGAAGGCTACTGTGGTCGTAGACCCTAAGATGAGACTTGATGCAGTAATAGACATGGAACAGACAAAAATAAGAAAAGAGAAGAAACCTAAGGTATGCTCTCACATCATGATGGATGCCTCTGGATCCAGAAAAATAAAAAGTTCCACCCTTGTGATAGAAAAAGATACAAGCATTGGCTATAGCATATCAACGATTAATCTATGCCTAACGACCCATGAGTAGATGATAGATGAATTCCAAGGGTCAATAGCCACCATTGTGCAACAAATGAATAAAGATCAGTCCACTAAGGAAGAACTAAAAGGATAGGTATCAGATATCACCACTTATATTCAGCAATGGATGTCCACAGAAGAGGAAACTCCAATAGAATCATTGATGTTTCCCTCACTGCTTTCTAAATAGGACATCAGTAAAATGGAGAAAAGGAAGAATTGGACCAAGTCGATGACTGCTTGGTTCAAAAAAGTGGCATCCAATGGTAACATAGGGATCGATCATGCCATCATAATGTACAATAGGTATCAGAGCTTGGGAAAGGACATAGAAAGTATGATGAATACTTGCAAGGAGTTCCTAGAGACATACAATATCACTTACCCAAAATTGGAGTGCATCCTCAAGCTTTCACAAGATATTTAGGAAAAGGAATTGGAGGTGCTGATGAGTCTAGAATATGGTCTAGTTTTGGGTAGAATTTTTGATCTATTTGCTGAAGTTATCATGGACTTTGACATTAAGTATTGATACTTTTATGATATTTTCCTCAAACTATAGACATTGGGCTTAATTTTATTTCTACAAACCTTTAATGATAATGGCATATTAAATGGACTATCAATATTAATTTTGTATGTGGTTAATGAGTATTCCTTAAGGTGGTTATAGATATGCAGTTATTGTGCGTACTGACATTTCCACATATATTTCATTTGAGGAAGACATCGCTAACTTGGCATGCACCGTAATGTCCAACAAAGGAATTTCTCAAAGGTCAAAGGAGTAGATGTGAGCATTACTGTTATGCTAAATCTACGTTTGGACCTGCATGTCTGACTAGATTCCATGCACGTGTAACCCCCGCCACTCCACTTTCTCTATTTTACCTAAATGGAATCCTCCTAGTCATGGAGTTGACTACCCTATTTAGTTGATAGTATAAATAAATATTTCATGCTCCTTCTTAGGAGGTTTCACAATTTTATATTGTACTTGCATTCTTGAGTTTTTAGTAATACAGATATATTACTCTTTTGTACTCCTAATTTATAGTGAATAAAATGAAGTTTTGAGTTCGAGCATCTAAGTTCTCATTAGTTTTAGAGGATACTATTCCAAGGGGGCCCACTTGGTGAGTAATCCATCCTTTAGTTTAGTATTACCTATTGTTTAGTAATTAGTTAAAAATTTGGCACTGACTGTTCTTGTAGCCACTAGAATTCCACTATGTGACTGCTCCTACAGCCAAAGTAGATAGAGTAGTGCCCTATTTGTTTGCTCATATTTTCACTTATGTTATGAATTTTAGCGTGATGTAGTTGTTGATTGATGATTGGAATTTATGGTATTCCATTCTAAGCAATTTACTTTTAGTATTGTGTTTTTCTTAGCTGTAGAATGAAAATGGCTACTTTGTGGTTCCTAGTGCACATACTGTGCTGACCTATTTCAAGTTCACATCCCTAGGTTGACAAGTTGAATGCACCTTCATGATGATTGAAATGTATATTTAGGTTAGATTTCTAATCTCTGAATCATGAATGTAAAGGATTAGTTATTAGATCATTGTAGGAGGTAGACATTTTTGGCGTCATTGCTAGGGATGGTGTCAAACTAGGGATTTCTTAGGAGTCATTTATTAGTTTTTCTTGTTGTAGTGTTTCTAGAAGTTGTTCTTAGTATACCCTCATTTAGGAAGTAATGACCCCCCTTATTTCTTACCAATTCTTTGTGTGAGTTGGCTGATAGTGAGTGATACAACATGCATAGAGGAAGGAGAATGGATGATTATGGGAGATTCCTTCCTAACAATCCTAATCCATTCCAACCAGTTGAATATCAAAACTTTCCAAGAGAAGAAGAAGATCCAAACCCCTTTGTTGATGCATTTCCTGATCTAACTAGCTCTAAATTCTCCTTTGAAGACCAAAATCAACTTGAGAACCCCTTTGCTTTGGAACTACATCAAGTAGACATGGGTGATGCAAATAGGAACAAACCTAACCAACCAACTTTTCCTTTCACGATTTCCAATGAGAATGAAGTTGACAACATCAAGAACATCCTTGCTTCAACACTCCCCAAGTTCTATGGACTTGTCATAGAAGATATTGATACCTTTTTGTTTGATTTTGAAATAATCTATAGGAGTTATGATTATACCACTAATGCCCATAGGCTTAAGCTATTTACTACCACTCTAAAAGAGGCTGCATTAAGATGGTTCATGAGCCTAGGCAGAGCTACTGTGGCAACTTGGGAAGACATGAAGACAAAATTCCTTGAGAAATACAAGGAATATTGCAAGGGAAAAAATATGAGAGGAGGTGACATTTTTAGGATACAGCAAAAGGAAGATGAGAGCTTGGAAGATTATATTACAAGGTTTCTATTTTTCCTACAAAAATCTCCACACCATACACTCAATGAAAACTCCTAAAAGTTTCTTTTCCTAAGAGGAATCAATGATAGTGACACTGATGCCTTGGAGCTCATGGGAGGAGGAGATATCTACCAAGTTCCTTGGAAAGATATCAAGAAAATATGCTAGAACTACTCTAGGGTAACTTCGAAGAAAGGGAGAGCTTACCAATCTTCCATGGGTAAGTCAACTACTGGTGGAGTTTCAAGAATAGAGTTTACTCATTTGTTGGAAGAATTCAAGAAAGACATTATAAAAAATTTAGCTACTAAGCTAGATACACTTCAGGCCAAGAAGAAGCAAGAGGAGGTAGAGGCAATGTTGATAGAGTATTGCTCCCACTACAGACAAAAGAAGAGGGACTAGAGATACAAGATGGTAGCTAATATTGAAAGTAAGCAGATTCCACCTGAGTTAAAACCAATCCAAATTGAAGAAGACTGAGTGTACTATGTTGCATAGAGGAAGCCTTGGGCTCCAAGACAAGGTATGCCACTGGATCCACTATCTTATGCTAGGCCATATTTTAATTCCTATTCATTTGGTAACCAATGGCAGCCCCTATATCCATCTAGCTATGGAGAATACCCACCATAACCTTGAAGTAACCCTCCAAATGCTTGGCCCAATCATAAAAACTCTCCACCCTAGTGGCAACAGCCTCAAGGGAATTCGAAGCAATTTCAAGGGCATTGGCAGCCACCTCCAGGAAATTGGCAGCAAACAAATCAATGGAGGGGAGGACAACAATAGCCTACCTAGACAAATAGTTACATCTAACCACCTTCTCAGCCCCAAAAACCTACTATAATACCTCCACCTGCTAATACAAGCTCAAATGCACCTAAACCTATTTGACTACTAGCTCATCTCACACCCAATCCAAATAACAAACCACAACAATAACTTGCATACTCTTCTAATTCAAATCAATTCCTTGCATATGTTGTGAGTGTAAGTGACATCCACTTGTGTTCAAGAACTACTCTATCAGCCCCTTCCAAGCCCATTGTCACTGAGCTTCTTGTGGAAGAGGAGGAGGAACCTATGAATGATCCCATTTAGCCAAGTGCACCTAAAAATCCTGAACCAGTCCAAGTCAAGAACACTGAACAAGAACCACCATTTCCTCATAGATTGGAAGTTTCCAAGAAGAAGGAAGAAAAGGAGGATACAAATTTTGACATCTTGGATCAGCTGAAGCATATATGTGTCCAAATACCTCTATTTTAGGCCATAAAGGATGTTCCAATCTATGGCAAGGTAATCAAGTAAGTATGCCTCAAGAAGCTAGGTAGAAAAAAGGACCCAACTAGAGTTCATGTGGTGGGATAACTAGTTGACATCATGCTTGGAAAAGTGACTATCCCCAAGTACAATGACCTAGGTAGTCTTGTGGTAGCAGTTGTTATAAATGAGATCCAAATAAAGAATGATCTAATTGATTTAGGGGAAACACAAAATGTAATGACCAAGGACATCCTGCAACAACTAAACGTTGCAAGCATAAGATATACTCCTACTATCCTACAACTTGCTAATAGTTCTACTGTTAAGCTTGATGGTGTAGTGGAGGATCTTGTGGTAGTTTTAGACTCTTGGGAGTACCCAGGAGACTTTATGATTCTTTCTCCTAAAGCTCACTAGACAGGTATCCCATTATTCTTGGAAGGCCATGGTTAGCAACTACATATGCATACATTGGATGTTAGTTAGGTGACATGACCATTTCAAATGGGAATGGCACTAAAAAGTTTGTTCTTTATCCTCCTACTCAGCCGTCTCATGATGAAGATAATCTTGTATGACCACATGTTGGTGAAGAGGCTGAGGAAGTTAATTCTATGGTGCAACTTATGATGTTAGGAAGAAGCTCTTTCATGCAGCTCCAAGATGAGGATGGAGTATTGTCTAACATCATTTAGAACCATTGTGAAGTAGGGGAAACATCATATTCTCATTCTTCTACTCCAGTCAATAAAATTTTGTCTGCTCTTCCTGCAACCATTGTTCTTGTAGAAAGACTTCCTTCACCAATAGGTATGTCCCATACATTGCTTCCATATGAACTAAAGGTACCATGTGTTAATGAAGCATCCATGAGAGAGTTAACTACACAAGTATAGGTGTCAGAAGGAAAGTATCTGAATGTTAACAATAAATTAAGTGAAGAACAACAATTGTTATTGGAAAACTTATTAAGGACCCATCAGTATGCATCTGCAGGGGATTATCATGATATGAAGGGATTGGACCCTAAACTTTGTACAAATAGAATTTACATTAGAGATGATTGCACCCTAGTAAGACAACCACAAAGAAGAATTAACCCTGCACTAAGAGAAATTGTAAAAGGGGAACTACAAAAATTACTAGATGCAGGATTTATCTACCCTATTTCAGATAGCCAATGGGTGTCTCCATTAGTGATTGTGCCCTAGAAAGGAGGGAAATGGTGAGTTTGTGTTGATTATAGGGAACTTAATGCTACCACTAAGAAGGACCATTTTCCCTTACCCTTCATTGATCAAGTTTTGGACATACTTGTAGGAAAGCGATACTTTTCTTTTCTAGATGGATTTAATAGCTACAACCAGCTCACCAGAGGACCAGGAGAAGACCACATTTATCTATCCATGGGGGACCTATGCCTACTCAGTACTCCCATTTGGCTTATGCAATGCACCTGAAACCTTTTAGAGGGTATTCATTAGTTTATTTTCAGACATTTCTCATGACTGCATGGAAATTTATATGGATGATTTTACCACTTATGGTGTTGATTTTAATCAAGCATTGGAAAATATCAGGAAAGTCCTATAGAGATGTGAAGACCAAAACCTATCCTTAAATAGTGAAAAGTGTTTCATGATGATACAGGAAGGTGTAGTCCTTGGCCACTACATCTCCCACAAAGGAATTCAAGTAGATTATGCAAAGATTGAGGTAATCACAAATCTGCCCACACCCACAAAACAAAAGAATGTTGGGAGTTTCTTAGGCATGCAGGATATTATAGGAATTTCATCAAGGATTTCAGCAAGATAACAAAACCATTGTATACTCTTCTCACTAAAGATGTTGAATTCTAGTGGATTGAAGCTTATGACAAGGCATTTTTTGACTTGAAGGCAACTTTGACTCATGCTCTTGTACTCAAAGAACCTAATTGGGAGCTTCCTTTCCACATCCATATTGATGCATTAGATTATGCCATAGGAGTAGTCTTAGGATAGAAAGAAGGATCTATTGAAAATTTTATTTATTTTGTTAGCAAAAATTTGCAAGGAGTTGAATTCAACTATACTATGATAGAAAAGGAAATATTGGCATTGATTTATGCACTGAACAAATTCAGACATTACATAATAGGTTACCAAATCTTTGTGCACATTGATCATGCAACCATTAGATATCTCATGAATAAACCTTTGATCATAGGTAGACTGACAATATGGTTATTTTTGATACAAGAGTTTGATATAACCATTGTGGATAAGCCAGGGAAGGCCAATGTTGTTGCAAATTTTTTTTCAAGGATGACTACATCAGACGATGATTAGCCCATAGATGACTCTTTTCTTGATGATAATATATTCTCCCTCTATATACAAACACCCTAGTATGCTGACATAGCCAATTATTTGGTCACAGGTAGAGTTCCTCCTCACTTCTCTCCAAAAGAGAGGACACTCATTGAAAAATATTTTCCTTTCTCCTGGATTGTTGGATGCTTGTTTTATACTGGACTCAACCATGTCTTGAGGAGATGTATGAGAGAAGATGAGACATATGAAATTTTTCATGCATGCCACAATGAACCATTTGGAGGACATTTTGCAGCCAAGAGGACAACAATACAAATTTTGAAGACAGGCTATTACTAGCCAACACTCCACAAGGATGCAGGAAGGTATACCAGAAAATGTGATAAATGTCAAAGAATGGGCAGACCAACCAAATCTTCTGAGATGCCACTTTATCCTCTGGTAGTAATCACTCCCTTTGACAAGTGGGGATTGGATTTTGTAGGACCCATTTACCTTCCATGAAATGGTAAGTCTTATATCTTGGTATGCATTGATTATGTAATAAAGTGGGTAGAAGTTAAGGCCATGAAGCATGCAAGAGATAACAAGGTTGCATAATTTATTTATGAGGATATTTTCACAAGATATGTAGTTCCAAGAGAAATAGTGACTGATCAAGGGGCTCAATTCACATCAAGCTTTTTTGCAACACTAGTCAATGAGTACAACATACATAACATAAAGTCTACTCCTTATCACCCCCAAGCTAATGGCCAAGTTGAGGTGACCAACAAAGAAATTAAAACCATTATGACCAAAATGGTAGCTATTCATAGAAAGGATTAGGCAAAAAAATTATCATAAGCTATTTGGACCTATAGGACAACCTGGAAAATAACTACAAACTTCACTCCATTTGAGTTGCTATATGGAAAGACAGCCATGATGCCCATTGAATTTGAACATAAGACTCTTAGGACTGCAATAGATTTGGTAATGAATATTTTTGAGGAACATAGAGAAAGAATCATGAGCTAAATGCTTTGGATGAGATGAGAAGAGAAAACCTGCATCATAGAGAAGTAGTGTAGAATCAGAGAATCAAGTGGCATGACAAATTTATCAAGCACAAGAAATTCCAACTAGGAGATTGGGCCCTCCTCTATGACTCAAGATATCAAGACAATGCAAGAAAATTGCAGAAAAGGTGGCTAGGACCATATGAGGTTGCTGAGGCATTTCCTAATGATGTTGTACAACTCATTACTATTGACCTAGTTAGATTTAAGTTGCTTGTCAATGGTCATTGCCTCAGGCTGTATCACAAGCCAATTTCCAAGGAGGAGTTTTTGCAACAATACACTTAACATGCAAAATCCAAGCTTCCTATAGCCAAAGGAAGTGGAGCTAGTGTCCCTCCTTCTGGCTAATTAAGTTACGTACTTGTTATAATAAAGACTTCCACTTCCGTGGGAGTTCATTTCTTCACCCATCTGCCCATCCACCCATCCATTTCCACTTTTCTCTTTCTTCCATCACTTCACTCCACCTCATTCCACCTCATCTTCATTAATTGCTCAAGTTATTCCTTTAAAAGGTGAGTGATACTTTCTCCACAATCTTTACAACGAATTCTCCACACATCCAAGTATGTGCACATTAATTGATATATCTTAATTATCTTTAAGTTCATTCATTTAATTGTTGTAAGTTAGTATGAATGTTCACTATGGCATGCTAATATTCCCTACCCTATCAAATCATCATTTCACATGTGTGGATTCATGCCCAAATTTAGGTTGGGGGGGAGAAAAAGATGTGAACATTTTTTCCTACATGTGATTCCATGCTAGTCTATGTCAACAAAATTTAAATTGAGCCAATTTGAAATCTGAGTGAGACGATGACTCAGATGTGTGAAGTGACACCAACTACTGTCGCCATTTCTCTTCATTATAGCTTTCCTTTATTACTCTTTCCTTGCATTTATTAACCTTGTCATATCTCAAATTGCGTTGCAAACAAAAGGGTAAGTTAAAAAAGGGAAAATTCAGTTGACATTGGCATTAAAGTTAACAAGTGTTGCAGGAAGGTGAATTTTATTTTTAGATAAAATTTCGAAAAAGAAACCGTAGAGTATTTGTTTGATTACAAACAATGGGAGGTGGGTTAATTCAAAATGAACCCATGGTGCATCATGTATTACTGTAGGATGCACCCTGCTTGGCCGAATTCAAAAACTATGGGCGGATTGACTACTTCTTGAAGCTAGATGATTTTGAAAGGGAATTGCACTAGAGTTCATTCAAACATTGTCTAAAGGGAAGGCCATTGTAAAGGGCTGGAAGTCATAGCAATTGAAGAAAGAATTACAAAAGTTACAGGGTTACCTGCTGATGGTGAAAAATACCCTGCTTCCAGAGATGCCAGATCAGCTAGGGCCAAATTTACATAGTTGAACAACCCTCCATTGAGCATAGATAAATAGGGTGCAAAGAGAATGTCTTTTCCTAAGCCATGGAAGCATATAATATTTTATGTCATAAAATACATCACCTGTGAAGGTTTCCAGTTGAATTTTCATTTTGTGCACTTCAAGATTTTGAATCAGATGGGGCACAAAAGGAGGATGAATGTGTCGAACGTGTTATACAACCTTCTCTCAATCATGGCAGTTGAGACTCAAAAAGGTAGGGACAATTTTTTTTCCCACCATTTTATGATTAAATTGCTAGTTGATAAGTCTCTACATGATGTATTTGGAATGGCATGGGAATAATTCATAAAAAAATGATTAAATTAGACCTGAGCACTTACAACCTAGGGTTTTACCTCAACCCCATAGGTCTAGTAGGAGATTGAGCATGATTGAAGCCACTCTTGGTTCTTCAACCTCTGGTGTAGGCACTAGTGTAAACCCTCATGTAGCAAAAGAAACCATAGAAATTAGTTCTTCTAGAATAGAGCACTCAGGAAAAGAAAACTCTTCCTCAAATTCTGATGACGACGTTCTACTTGGCACCCTAAAGAAAAATAAGAACAAAAGAGAGAAGTAGAAATAAGAAAAGGAAAGGCCAAAGGTAGCTGCCAAAAAAAGAGGTGCTAAGGTCTAAAAAGAGAAAGGTTGGCACTGTTCATCCTGGAGCCAAAGAAAAAAATGAGAGCCCTCCTAGGAAAGATAGACCAACTAGACCAGCCTTTGTTATGCATCCAAAGGAAAGCCCTAAGTCTAGAGAAACACCACATGAGGACATGGAAGCTCGAATGGGGTAGGAGAATGTCAAGGAGGAAGATATATTTAAGGCAACAACAAACATAACATTGGATGATCTTTCCAATATTGTAGAACAAGTTGAAAATGAAGAGTTTGAGGAAAATTAGAATTTCCTGAAGCATGAGCAAGAAGTCCTGTAGCAAGAGATCCTACAATAATAACCAAAACATGAGCAGGAGTCCCTACAACAACATCTTGAATTGGGAGAACAATCAACACCCCTATAGCCAAAATTAATGACACAACCTGGATCCTTGCAGTTAGCATTAGTGCCAAAGAAGATACTGGTAGGAATACACAACCCCCCTAATTTTTCAATACACCAGGTAGCCATGCATTTATGGAAAGAGATACAAAGAAGAGAAGAATAATGGAAAAAGGAAAGACATAAATTGAAGAAATAAATACAAAAGAGAGATGAGGAAATTGAAGATAAAGATGCAAAAATTGCCACATTGAAGAAGAAGGTGGATGTTATGATAGCCATGGTACCACATATTTTAGAATGTAGGACCCCTCCAAGGGTCTATGCTCTACATTTGAAGGATAAATATCTCTCTTTTAGACTAGAAAGAATTGTTTCAGGTTTGAACCCTTCTATTGAGACCCTTGTTGAATTTTTCAATGCTTATCGAATTGCTTCCCCCAAAATGAAGAATTTGCTATGTGAGTTATATTTGCATAATTATGCTGTAAATAAAGACCATGATTGGAATCCATTGTTGTATGTTGGGGATGTCCAATTAAGGGCATTTATGTCTTGGGTACAAAATGAGATTATTTGGGGACAACAATATGGGGCTTAAAAGCAATTGGAGTCTAACATCTCTCTGCCCATTAGGGTTGAATCAAGGAATCTAGGGGATATTTTCAAGGAATGGCATAGAATTCTTTTCAAACCTGGCTATGGTAATAGGATTATGCCTTCGATAGAAGTAGTTTATAGTGAGCTTGAGACAAAGAGAAAAGAAAAAGAGGAAACCATGAAGAGATACTTCTCACAAAGATGGAACAAAGTCTTAACTAATGATCTCAAGTAGATTGAGCCTCATTCCATCCAAAACTATGCAAGGAATCTTAAAAGGATTGACAAATATATTCACATTGGAAGTAAAAAGGGGAAATTCTGGCCTCCCTTGACTTTTCAGCCACCCATCCTAATGTGTCCTCTACCAAACTTTAGGTTCTACCAATTTGTTAGTGCTGTAGAGAAACAGAGATGGAGTAGATTGGACAGATTGGGAGGATTCTATTAGGATCCTGATTCTTGCACAACACACTCTAATGTGGGACAATTATCAGTTGCAGACTTTAGAGCATTGACCAAGGAAAATAATAGCCTTTCCCCTATTGGAGGACCAACAAGATCTTAGATTGGGGGGAGTGATGAGTCTAGAATATGGTCTAGTTTTGGGTAGAATTTGTGATCTATCTGCTAAAGTTATCATGGACTTTCACATTAAGTGTTGATACTTTTATGATATTTTCCTCAAACTATAGACATTGGGATTAATCTTATTTCTACAAACCTTTAATGATAATGGCATGCTAAATGAAATGTCTATATTAATTTTGCATGTGGTTAATGAATGTTCCTTAAGGTGGTTATAGATATGCAATTATTGTGCGTACTGACATTGCCATGTAGATTTAATTTGAGGAAGACACTGCCAACTAGGCATGCACTGTAACTTTCAAGAAATGAATCGCTCAAAGGTCAAAGGAGGTCGATGGAAAAAGATTCCTCATGCAAACCAAATGTAACTACCTTGTAGTGAAATTTAATACTGGTTGAGCAAATTTAGGCATTACTGCTGTGCTAAATCTATGTTTGGACCTACATGTCTGACCAAATTCCATGCACGCATAACCGTCGCCACTCCACTTTCTCTGTTTTCCCTAAATGGCATCCTCCCAGTCATGGAGTTGAATGCCTTGTTTAGTTGATAGTATAAATAAAGATCTAATGCTCCTTCTTAGGAGGTTTCATGATTTGATATTGTACTTGCATTCTTGAGTTTTTAGTAATATAGATATATTACTCTTTTGTACTCATGATTTACAATGACTAAAATGAAGTTTTGAGTTTGAGCATCTGAGTTCTCATTAGTTTTAGAGGATACTTATCCAAAGGGGCCCAATTGGTGAGTAATCCATATTTTAGTTTAGTATTAGTTTATTATTACTTCCTATTTAGTAATTAGTTAAAAATCTGGCACCGACTATTCCTACAACCACTAGAATTCCATTCTATTACTGTTCCTGTACCCAAAGCAGACAAAATAGTGCCCTATTTGTTTTCTTATATTTTCAATTTTGTTATGCATTTTAGCTTGATGTAGTTGTTGATTGGTGATTGGAATTTATGGTATTCCCTTCTAAGAAATTTACGTTCAGTATTGTGTTTTCCTTAGCTGTAGAATGAAAATGGCTACTTTAGGGTTCCTAGTGCACATACTGTGTTGTCCCATTTCAAGTTCACGTCCCTTGGTTGACAAGTTAAATACATCTTCATGATGATTTAAATAGCTATTCAAGTTAGATGTTCAATCTCTAAATCATGACTATAAAGGCTTAGTTATTAGATCATTGTAAGAGGAAGACAGGTGCCCAGAGAAGACCACTAGCTATTAGAAATCTGGTTAATGAATCTAGACTATAGAGAGGAAGTCTTGGAGAATGTCTTGCATTACCTTGAAGTTGATTGTGAGTGGGCTGCCGAGCATCATGTAGATAGTGTTGAATATCTAAAGTTGATAAATTTTTTTGAGATGCCTTCCTTGGAGCTAGATCCAAAGAAGATCAAGCCTTTTTTTCACAAGAAAATGGAGCAAGGAGCTGGTGATACGTTGTCACCAAAATTTATGGATTTTGCTAAAAGGGATTTTGTCCAAACAGAGTAGATGATCGAGGCTTCCTCAAATTATATAGAGAATTGGTAAGAAATCATTGAAAGAATCAAGAGGATGTCCTTCCAGATCCTCAAATCCAAGCTCTCTAAGGAAAAGAAGCTTATTGTTGTGTTTGGAAAATTCATTGAGTATGCAAATGCTTAGAAAGTAGTTGGAAAGCCCATCATAGATGATGATTTTTTGTCAAAATAGTTATGAAGGATGGTAACCACTACAAGAAAAAACTACTACAATGTTAGGAAGCTAAGTGACAAAATAGACTAGATGACAAAATAAGGAAAATACAAGAATCTATTTTTATATTTTCATATATTTGGGGTAGGTGAAACCCTAATGTAAAATGAATCTGAGCCACATGATGAAAGTTAATCTTGTCCATTCATTTTACTTTGGGAAAACTATAAATATGGGCATCCTCTCATTTTCAAGGAGAGAGATGAGTTGTGTAAATGCATGTTGTAGAAAATTAATGAGAATAGCATTGTTTGATGAATTCTTGTGTTTGCTTCTCATGTGTGCATGATTCATTCTCCCAATCTTAGATTTTAGCTTTTCTATTCTAGTATAAGTTGTTTTAATTTTTAGTATATGCTGCACTTTAATGGTGAAGAATGCTATGGTGTTGATATCTTCCTTGCTCATACTTTTTATTGTTTATTGATGATGAACAATAGTGTAACGTTAGTTTGAGCAACATTTATATTCTTTCATTTAAGTTCATCCATTGTTCATACTTTAATGGTGAATGGATGGCTGAAAATATGTAGACCTTAGAAGATTGCACTTGTTTCATGAGAATATAGGCTGCCCTTGGTTAAGTGGAACTTAGTTTTAGGAAGGTTGTCCACTATAGCATCCTCCATTATTATTGTTCAACATTAGTTGTAGATCTAGAAAAATTCTTATCCCTTTCCCCTTTTGAACTTTCTTGGAAAAGTGAAGTTAAAACAAAGTTTTTGCATCACAATAAAGCCAAATTTGATGAGCAAAGAAGAATTTTAGTTTTCTATTTTGAACTTGCAATCACTGGTCATTCACTTCGAACACTTGTGAAACTCCATTTGCAGATCCAATTCCTTCCATGCCTAGTGAATCATAAATTTCCTTTGTGATTACCAACAAATCACACCAATCAGTTGAGCTATTTTTACAAGTCATGACCTGACACCTAAGAGACCTTGGGGTGATTTCTAAAACTTAATTGCAGAAATTACCTTTCAAGAGAGGTAGCATACTTGTGTGCTTCCTATGTTGAGAAATTGCAAAAACATCCATCAAAAATCCTAAGTAGGATTCAAATTTTAAAAATATATTACAAGGTGTGAAGTTTTTTGTTACATATCAAATGTAAGTTTAACACAAAAAGTTATCATCGGGTTAAACAAAAAACCAATTGCACAAATACTTCTTATATAGCTAGTGTGATCTTCATTGTTGAAAATGCAAGGTGTGGGTGCATGAACATGATTAATTAATGACATAGAATAAAGATCAAAATGGTATTTCCCTATTCAAATTATTGAACCATAAAATGCACAATTCCTAAAACTAATTCCTACTCTACTTGTGAATGATTTATTCTTGTAAGTTTATATGATTGCATTATTGGTTCTTAGGAAAGGTTTTAACTATTGAGGAACAAATTCATAATTTATCAAAAGTAAAGTATCTAAAAGCATAAATAATAATGATTTGTGTACTTACATACATCAAATGGGTGATATCAATAACATAACATGTTTAATAATCCATAAAAAATACAAAAATCCATGTGTAATATATAAAAGACCATTACAATTATTGCAATGAGCTAGACTACTATCACATGCATCAAATCTAACATTACATTTATGCCAAAAAATATAGAAAAGAAGATCTAGTTACAACTAGAAGACTCCTTTGGAGAAATACAAACTATAAAATGAAGACACTCTATTATAGACACCACTTAAAATTTCTCTTTGTAGCTTCACATAAATGTTGCTCACAAGATAAGATGGAATAATGTTATTTAAAACCCTAAATTTCTTTAGTAATTTGGTGAATCAAAATAAAAAATGATCAACATCTTCATTGAAGAAATAACCTATATATATATATATCTATCTATCATGTGAGCATTAGTCAAATGAATTGAAGTTCTAAGATGCAAGTAACTCATAAACATTTGTGACCAACTAAAGATGGGGTGAGAGGATTGCCAATAGGTTTCAAAATCTTTGACTAACACCTTACTATGGGTGCCCATACCTTTGGGATGCCATTTTACTTGATTCACACTAGAAATCATAACATATAAATACTTGAGGCACGAGAGAATGATCTTTTGTGCTTGCACATATCCTAGAAATCAAATCTAAAGTGTTTGGCATGGGAAAACACCCATAAAATTTGTAGGAAAGGCTTTGGAAGGCCATGTTCCATTACTAATAGTGGTTACAAATTTCTTGGGTTAGTTGAGAATTAGTAGAACAATAGATCAAAAACACAAATTCTTTATGACACTATTCTTATAGTACAAAGAAATTGTGTTTCATATTTACCCTTTGTATTGGGACTTTTTTGAATCTTAGTGAGCTTTATTAGAGGTTGCAACAAATTTTGAACCCTTTTCTAAGCTTCATCAACACTTTAATCGAAGTTTCAAAACCACCCAAAACTCATTGATAGCCACTAAGAATGACTTCTCTTTGTATGTTGGCATATTTCACATGTTCTACAACACATTGGGTCCTAATAATAAGTTTGGAATCAATCCCACTACTTGAACAATAATTTCACTTGAATGAAGCTTTAAAATTCATATCAAAGCATGTAGTACATTTTGAACCTATCATTAGTTTAAGGAATTATAAACTTGCTGACACCATTTAACCATTTGTAGTCATGCCCCATGTTAAATATTTTCTTTGAATTCAAACCAAGTTAGAGGTTCAAGGAGTTCATGAACCTTGGAACTCCTTGGAATCTCCCTTTATTGGCAATGTGGTCATTATTTGAACCACATCAACGAGTTCAAGGAAACTTGAACTCACTAGCATCCATACTCAGTCAAAATATCTTCCTTGATTGAGTGACATCAATATGCATAGGGGCGTGGGGAAAATATGGAGTTGAAAAATTGGGAGGGTGGGGGAGAAAGAAGGATAGGATTGAGGGTTGATTCTTGGAAGCAAAGATGGAACTAGAAAATAGATGAAGGGAAGTTTATGGGGATTGGTGGTTAGAACATATAGAGAACTTGGAAATTGAGTGAGATACAAAGTTTGTGCAAAGGCTTGAGGTCCAAGGTGGGAGAATGAACTATATGAAGATTAGGTTTTAGGCGTGAAGAGGAAATATGGAGTAGGACCAAGTGAAGAATGTATACTAGGACCAAGATTTTTTTTGGGATCTATCATAGGGAAAGGACTAGAACCAATGACCTTGAATAAGTTCCTAGGTCCCCTTGAGAATTTGTAAACTAGGGGTAAAATGGTTGGAGAGGGATGCGATAAGGTTTGGGTCTTATGAGGGACCATGATAAGGCAAGAGAGTAAGATACAATGAGGGATACATGAGGATCAAGGAGTGGGGAGGACTTGGAACTAAGGATTAGGTGCCAAGGTCCAAGGATCCTTTACAAGCCTAAGCCTTGACAAAGATGAAGCAAGGGAGTAGGAAAGTGGAGTTAAAATAGGACTTAGAGTGTATGAGCTTGGGATGACTTGAAAAACTATGACATGATACAAAGTGCACAAGTTCAAGAAAAGACAAAAAATTTGACACCAAAGGGGAAGTAGAAGGAGGTGGGTTTTAGAGATCAAGGGACATAAGAAAAAGGTGATGAGAGAAAGGAAGCTTTGGAACTTTGATTGAAGGGGGAAACATAAGGTAAAATGTTGGGGTTTTGAGGATTGGGGGAAGACATATTGGGTACACATGGAAGGGGAAGGTTAGAACTCTGGCACCAAAAGTAAACTTAAGGTGAGGATGGGGAAGTCAAAGTTTATGGAGGAAAGGTGCCAAGGAAATGGTACCCAAGGAAGTAAAGGCTTAAAGATTTAGTGCATGAAGGACTTAACATAAAATATTATGGTTTTTGGGGGAGGCACAAAATGGTACTTGGGTAAGAGAAACCCAAAAAACTTGAAATCTCAAAATATCAACAAGAAAAATGAAATGACCCAAAAACATCCCACACTTAGGACTTTCTCAAATTTTTGCAATTGCTAACACATTAATAGGTACATGAGATGAAGGGAATAACACCTGCAAACTTTGTCCAAGGGAGTCCCATTAAAAAGCATCTTAGATTGGTTATTCTTTGATGAGATTAACAAGGCCAAAAGTTCAACCAAGGGGCAAGGAATCAAGCAAAAGGTGCCATTGTCAAATTGAGTCCTAATAGGACCTAAGAGTTCATTACTTAGAGACAACATAGAATTAGATCTAGGGATTGAAAACCAATAAAAAATTATGAACATACCAAGAACCATGCTTAAGAATGACATGCATGTGGTTTGCTTCTACAAACTTGATAAGGAAAAACCTTTTTGTGAGGTCTTAGACATCATCTAGTTGGACCACATGAGGGACACAAGCTTTGTTGACCCACTCATGAATCATGTTTTTAGAGAGAATACACCCAACACAAAAAACTAATCAAAATATAATTTTCAAGCAATTTGCAAGCATTATCAAATTTAGGAATAGACAAAACTACATTATATGGAACTTTTGAAGACTTTACTAGTGAAACACTTTCAAAATAAATTTTTAAAATCTCTTAAAAAAGGAGCCATATTTTTTCTAAATTACTAAAATTTGAAACCACTTAAAAACAAAAATAATTCAACGATAATTAAATTGAAAATTTCACAATAAAAATAAATAAATATAAACTCTTATTTAAATAAAAATTAATAAATGAAATTAAATATACACAAACCAAACCAAACTCAAAACCCTACCCAAGTCTTTTTCACCCCCCCTTATTACTATGGCATCCCCTTTTTTCTTATTTTATATTACAATATCATAATGTAGCAAACCTATCAAGTGTAATCATTTCTCATGAATAAGGTATCAATTTTTTTAGAAAAATCCAAGGAATTAAAAAAGGAGTCCAAAGCCATTGGATTAATTTCTTATCTATTTTTTAAATACCCATTGCAAAAAGAATGGCCACTAATTTAAATAACATTGTTTTTTTAATGTAACATGGGTGAGTGATGTAAGTTCAATTATTTTGAAGTTGTAGCTTTTGGCTCTTTTGCAAAGTAATATCCATTTTCTAAATTGATGGATTTTTAACTTTGAATGACTCAAGTTTACTTAATTGTTTGTTGAATGAATAAAGGGTAGTTGTAAGGAAATAAACAAATATTTTAATTAAAATTAGGTTTAATGAATAAGATAACTAAATTAATATAGAGATGTAATAATTATGTAACAAAATTTGAATTATGAAAAAATAGAAATGAAAATATTTAGTTTATTTAGGTGGTGTTTGATGGCACTTTCAAATTTTATAGTGTCTACCATTTCAATTTGACGATAGAGGTAGGTCCACTTTCTGTCAAATCTATCCTAGAGCCCATCTTTGACAATTAAAATATTGCAATTCAGATGTCTTCATACAAATCCATGTGGTACAAAGTTTTTTGGGATGTATGGTAGTAAGCCTGCTCAATTTTGAGCTTCTAGTAAGCCTGTTCTGAAAAGTTGCAAATTTCAAGAATCTAAGGGCAACCCATTTCTTACTTTGAACTAAACCATCTCCATTCCCAGTTTCATCAAAATTCAAGGTCAAATGATACACCAATTTAATGTCTTTTAGATGCGGCAAACACCTTTGGTAGGCCCATTTACAAAGGAGGTATCAAATTTTAGATTTTTGGGAGAGATTTGATGGAAAGCCCATGTTTTATTTAAATAATTAGGCCTACTCGCAAAAAATTACAGCTCCAGTAGTTACAGTTTGTGTGTAGTGAATTTTCACCATTTTGTTGATAAGAGAAATAAAAAATGTGCCTACTTTTTAATGTTTTAATGTGCTAATTATTTAAAAAAAAATATATATTTTAAATAATTTGTTGACCTAAACATTTTCATCACTTTATAAAACTTTGTAAAAGGAGTTTTTTATTTGACAAAGTCCCACAGTAGGAAATGCTGTCTCTTGAGGATGCTTGTAGGGAAGAAGGGAATGGCTTTTCTTGGGTGGGCAATGTATCTTTTATAAGTGCTTTGATGTTTGAAATTTTCCAAAAATAGCCTTTACCATCATCCCGCAAAAGAAGAGAAGCCCTGCAAATGAAGTTTATGAGATTGCGAGGAAGTAAGGCAATGAGTTTTCCTAGGCGTGTAGATGTTTTGAGGGGGATTTTAGGGTTGTTTAAGGATTGGAAAACATTATTTTGGCTTCCAAAAAATTGCTTGAAGCTTTTTGAACACCACAACAACAATTTTTAGCATGGATTTATCAACTTTTTTGTTGTTAGCAACATGAAAATGGTTTGCAACTTCTCTCATGCCCCTACAATATTTTGGATGTTTATTGAAGCATTTTTACATGCTCATCAACAAAAAAAATGACCCAACAATCAAATGAATGCCCATACATCTTTGAGAATGGCCTGCAATGCTCCTCTCATTCACAAAATATGAAGATCAATCACGTTTTTAACATTTGGGGCAATTTTTTAGAGTGTTTGCAGGTTCAATACGATTGTTTCTTCATCCATAAGCTTTCCCAATCTATTTATTATGCCTTGGGAGCATTTTTGCAATATTTTGAGCTTCTGTAGAGTGCCAATAAGCAATGAAATGACCCAAATGCAATAGTCACGACGTACATCTCATTGTCCTCTGTTGCAATGGTCATACAATATGTGGAGGTTTCAAATGGTCTACAAGAAAATTTTGTGCTAGAAGATTGAGGAAGATACACATACACCCAAGCAATGGTGCAAAATGTTTAGCTTGTAATACAAAAAATGAGTAGAGATGGTAGCTACAAGACAAATATTTGACAAAATGTCAGATTAATAAGTAGAGGAAATTGTGATTTTCTGAGGAGTCTGCTCAATTAAAATGTATGGTAAATGAATATTTTAACTACTAGTAAATGGGTTTTTACCTAAAAGTGAAGATTTGTACTTTGTAGGTGAAATTGCAATAGTAAAACCATTTTTATATATAAGTAAAAAAGTTGCATAGGAATGCAAATAGCAAAGTGACAAAGAACATTTTAGTTGCAAGAATGAAGACAAAAGAGGGAAAATAGTGAGCAAAGAGGTATTTTCTAAATGCCAATTTGTTGTAGATCAAAGCGAGCTTAGTATAATATGTGTCAAATAAAGATTAAATCTGAGCCTTCTTCTCTTCTTTACATCTAAACTCTTCTTCACTTGTTAGTGTTCTAGATTTTGGGAGGCTCGTAGCTTTAGAGTTTTGGCCATGGAGGAGGCTATCACAAAATATTGTTGAATGCCAATGGTGAAGGCATTTTTTTATCAATCATTACTTGGTAGTGCCTCTATATTTTGAAATTTTGGTATATATGAATTGTAGTGACAAAAAATGTACTCCTTTACATTTTCACACTTTGTTTGGGTCCCCTCAATTAAATTGGACTTAATTATGCCTTAATAAGCCCTATTTTACATCTACACTCCTAATAAATTACATTTTTCAAAGGGGAAACCCGACAACAATTAATGCCAACACATAATACTTTACCTTGAGCAATGTGTGTTCTAGGAATAGGGACCTAGGACCCATTTTCCCATGGGAAAATGGGTCCTCCATAAGGCCTTTGAACCTCAATTTAAAATATGTTTTGGCGGTATTTTAATGTCCCCAAATTTAAATTTCAATGTCATTTGTGATGTTTAATTTTTTGGAAAATAAGGATAGATATCTATAAATACAAGGTTATTTTATCATTCAAATCCTAGAATTTTCAAGAAGCAATCCTAGAAATTCAAATGAGAAAAAATAGAGAAGAGATTATGATCAAGGGAATTCAAAAAAATATTTATCAATAACTTATTGCAACAATCAAAATCTCAAGCATCATGTCAAAGTATTTTGCAATCATGCATGCTTTTGGAGCTAACATTGTGATATAGATTTCAAATATCCAAGTCAAGCATTCAAATCAATATTCAAGCATCAAGATCCACATCCATTGAATCCATTTCATGCAAGATCAAGATCAACATTTCAGCCTTCCAAAGGTTTATTCAAGGGTTTGGTGAGTTACAACATAGCATTGTTCATTCATCATTCTTTTCATGTTTCATTATTTCAATTCAAGGTTTAATTACCTAAATGGGGTTTGACCAAGGAAAACCCCCATTCACCAAAAATAAAAAAATTTCCCTCTTGTGTTTGTGTTATAAATCTTAGGATGAAGAAGGATTGAAGATCTCTTGAAGAGAAAAAATGGAAAAGTTGTTAACATTGTTGTCAATTCATGGAATCTCACCTACAAATCTCATTTCTGACTATCTGACATTGAAACCTAGACCAAACAAAAGCTACACATTGATACTAGAAGATCCTAAGAGATGACTCACACCTCTACATAGAGACCCATTCTCCTACGGGTGAATAAGTCCTAGTTAGCCTCTCGAATCTGCATTTTGGTGACAAGTGCACATCACTCTTCCATTTTTAGATTTGTCAGAAGTTTGTTGTTTCTTTCTGTATTATGCTTCAAATTGTTGATTTAAGTTTGAATGGGCATAATTGGGTTGATTTACTATTTTTAGTTTTTCTCCCAAAAGTGTTGTTTAGGTTGATACCCCCATCCTCAATCATAAGGACATCAATAGATTCCCCCATTGAGTTGACTCATCTAAGGATTGTAAGTCAATTCTTTGTGTGGATCTCATTTCCTAATGAAATAAAGGAAGATAGGTCCATCTATATCACACATGTCACACATTATTGGTTTCTTCACATCATTTTAGGAAACAAACGATTGAGATATTTTCTCTTTGTTTCATTTTGGCGAACCTGACATTCTTGCACTATAAACTTTATGAATTTGGAGTCCACTCAAACCCTAGATCTAGGATTTGCATTAATTTGCATTTCATTTAGGGTTATTTTCTTACATTAGTTTGCATCTCATTTAGGGATTTTGGTTTGCATTTTACATTCTTTAAAATCTAAAAAATTCAAAAATTTCATTAATTTTGCACAGTGCTTATATAACATTGCATGATCAGTCACTTAAATAAAAAATTGAATCAAAATTGTATCTCAAATTAGGTCTTTTTGCTTTTCATTTATCATCATTTCACACTTGCATTTAGATATAATTTTCCAAAAATCTGAAATTGTAACTACCTGTTTGCAACCAAAATTTGAAAACATAAACATCAACTCAAAAAATTGTAATTTAATTTTTCAAAACCCTGACAGAAGACCCATTTTCCCATGGGCTTATGAGTCCCTAATCAAGCCTATTTCTGAATTTTTGGGCACTAAAAACTCTCTATTTGCATTCTGAGTTTTTGCACTTAGGTTTCTATTTCAGTTTCTAGAATTTTTGTTTTCTACAATCATTTGCATTAAGGTTAATTGATCAATTCAAGTGCATTTCAAACATAGATCGGACTTAAAAGACATCATTTTCAAGTTTTTGCATAGTATAATTAGAAAATTATCTTGTTTAAAATCTATAAATTGGTATCTATTTTTACATATTTTCATTGCACTTCCTATTATTGGTTGTTCCTTTCCTATTCTCCATTTTGGGTGTACCTTAGGTTTGGTGAAACTTGTATGAGCTTCACAACCTGGTGTCCTATTGCCAATACTCTAGTGAGAAGTAGCTCTAGACTCATGCCATTGGTGCAAGAGCACCCATTTAATTTTGTTTGAATTTGGTCAAGCTTGCATGGAGATAGGTTGTTTTAGGATTTCATGGTCTTAAGGTGTGTCAATAAGGTCTAATAGACCATTAGAATGTATTTAAAGGTCATTTTTGTAAAGTAATGATGAAATGTTGTCAATAATGCTCAAAAGTGCAAAATATGTAATCAAGATTTTTTGAAGGGTTTGATGAATCAAGTCTTGGATTATGGTAAATAAAGTCTTGTTTTAACATTTTTTAATGTTTTGAGTCATTTTAGGGGTCTTTAGTAGGTTTGGGGTTCAAAAGTGCAAAATTGGCAAAATTGACAAAAGTTGTCAATATTATAAATGCAAAAATACAATTTTGGGGAACTCAATGGTCAAGTGGGAATTTGAAAGTTGGTTGGATGGTATGGAGGGAAGTTATAGGAGGAAAATGTATAAATACATGTAATCCATCGATGTTCAAGGTTGTTGTGGAGAATTTGAAGATCTAATAAAAAATCCTTATTTTTACTCAATTTCTGTATTTCTTTGTAAATTCTGCTTTACCAGTAACTTGTACAGACCCATACTATAACCAATCACTCTAACATTTTTTGCATATTATGGAGGAGGGTGTTACTTGTGTTCTTCAATTGGTTTGAGCACTTGAAATTGATTTTGAAGCATTTTATCTTCCTTTTTCTATGACAGGTCAGGCATACCCTGTTTAAGGGTTTAAAGTCTTAAATATGATGTAAGCCCATTCCACAAACTGTGTTCACCATGTCTCTATGGAATGGGAATAAAATGTTAGTATAGGATGGTAGTGAGTAGGAATTGTTCTATATGTTGAGTTTTTGGGGAAAGTTATGACTATCCTGAGGGAAGAATTAGTGAATGTGGGTATGAAATTGAAGGTTTAGAGTGAGAGTTTAATGAGATAGTGTATGTAGAGGATGAGAGTTGATTTTTTAAGTGTGGGAAGAAAATTTTAAGAGTTTCAGAGGATTTTTTAGGCTTGTATGAGTTTGGGAATACAAAGAACCAAGAAACCCTACCCTTTTCAAGTGTAGAATGAGGGTTTCCTAGATTAGCGGATAAATGAGAGTTGGTGGGACTAGAACATGGTGAAAAGGTCCTTTTGTTGTTTGGTTTAAAGGTCTGAGAAGTTGTTCTAGGTTGGTGAAGAGTTTTAAAAGTAATTTCTTTGGAAAACATACCTAATTGGTCTATTAGGACATCGTTGTCACAGGGTTTTGAGAGAGTTGTTCAGAAGGAACCCTAAGTGGTTTTGAAATATGTTTAAGACAACCTTGAAGGGTGTTTAAATCAGTCAATATTTTGGTTGAGGGGAGAACCTATAAGAAGAAAAGTTATGTAAACCAGGTCTACAAACCTAATAGCCAAAGGGAAAAGTTAGACTAAAAGGTGTCAAGAGAAAGAGTTGTGAAACAATTTGTTGTTTAATCTGACTTGAATTATGTTGTAGTTGAAAACCACCTATCCTTGCATCAGCCATCCTGCACTAGCACATCAGTCGTAGATCTTAATTTTTCTAGCTCTTTTACTCATATGTTGACAATAGTTAACCCATCATGGACCATACCCTTGACACCTCATTTCCTATGACCTATTAACCAACAAAAAATGTTACTAATGTTGAATCAATGGTTGCTAATGTCCCTCAAGGAGAACTAAGACAAATGGATGAAGAATTAGTTAAATTGCAAAAAATTGTGAGTTTCAAATATATTTTTGGTACTGTAATTCCTATCATAGTTAATATGAGGATAATTATTGATAATGAACTAGGAATAGAAGTTGTGTGTATCCTATCTCATATCATTAATAAATATGTCCCTACAATGACTAGGTGTGCTCAAACTTTGGGATACACTCAAATTCAAGGTGGAAATCCAATTCCTCCTTCCAAAACTATTAGCTCTATTTTGACATGCACTAATCAAACTATTACTACAACCATACAACCCACTAGCAATGAAATACTACCTTAGGTGTTTCCTTTGGGAATCCCTCTAGCTTCATGCATTCAAATTTCATATCTTTTAACCCATATCCCTCCATAAATTTGCAATTCACTTGTCCTCTGAATACATATACACCTCCACCCTATTCACCTCCATCTCACAACAAAAAAAATGATCCCATACTTAACCAACTCTTGAAAAGTGTTTTATCACTCCAAAAACAAATTTCTACATTGAATCAAAATCAAAATGGCTAACCTTCACAATGTGTCAAAAGAAAGCCATTATCCTTGGAGATATTGAGAAAAAAAATTCCATCAGGTATAGAGATTCCTAGATTTGAGAAATATGGTGGAAAAGGAGATTCTATTAGCCATATTTCTGCATACATAGCCTTATGTAGTGACTTCATTTTTGAGGATAAACTCTTGGTTAAACTCTTCCCTAGATCCTTGAAAGACATTGCCATGGAATGGTTTTGTTCCTTACCAAATAACTCAATAAATTCATTCAATGAAATTTTTTATTCCTTTCTCAATCATTTCCAAGTGCACATGGGTCCCAAGATGACCTTAGCAGATTTAATGAAATGTAAGCAAAAGGATGATGAAAAGGTCACTGACTTTATCTCTCATTATCAATTTATTTACTCACAAATTAACATTAGGATTTCTAATCCTAATCTTCAATGAATTTTCATTGAAAATTTGCAACATAAGCTTCAAGATAATATTGGGATGATGAAATTTCCCTCCTTCACACACTTGTATACAACCCTTTGTGATTACCAAAATTTGGTTATTAGTCATGAAGTGAAAACTCCCTCTTACCATCTTGAAAAATCTAAATCCATGCCTCAAACCAACTACCAATCATTCAAGAAACCAAATAAGGGATTTATACAACTCAATTTCCCTAAACCAACTCAACATTGTTGACTCCCAAGTGGTTGTTGTAAAAACAACAAATCCATATACATTTAGGGAGATTAGTAGACAATTTACCCCTCTACTTGATACCCTTCATTCCATCATGTTGCATCTCTTAAACAAGAACTTAATTTCCTTACCTCTTGTTAGAGCTCTTGATCCTACTAAGCCTTTACCTCCAAACTATAAAAAAAAATAAAAAATTCATTATCACCGACAAAGTGGATATGATACAAAACATTGTAAGCATCTTACACATATTGTGCAAGACCTCATTGATTCTAATCACATTCAAATTGGTGGTGTTAATGATAAAGGTAATACATCCATTTACTCTCCCAACCAAAATTTACAAATCTTTAAAAATCTTATGCCAAATCATAACATCTCCTTTGTCAAAGCTAGTGAAACCAAGAATGATGTGATGAATGTTGATACACATAAAGAAAAATTCAATGATAATGAGGAAAATCCTATGGATAGTATGATTGGAATCAATGAAGTTCAACCTCATATGGGCCAAAAAAATATGCCTCTTGACATTTATTTCTCACAAAATGACATAATTAAACATGCACCCAATGGTCCTCTTTACATAGTTGAAAGAATCAATGAAAAGCCTAGTAATGGGATACTAATTGATCCCATTTGTATAGAGAATGTGATAATTGAAGAATTCTTGTTTGTGCATGAAATTTATCAAGGAACTTATGAACAACAAAAAATGTGGATCAAAACACACAATGTTTTTACATTCCCTACAATATGTTTGATAATTCTTCCTTTACAAGTTGGACCAAAAAATTGAATGTCTCATTCT